>APFE031550462.1:148021-194928 GCA_000404065.3 Pinus taeda
ACCAACATCCCTTCAGATTAAGGGGGGGAATGTTGACACCTAATCCTCAGCGATTGGGAGAATTTGAATGTGAACAGTAATCAAGAAGATGAACTGAACGATCACATTCATGTATATAATAGATAGCTACCTAATAGAATAAATGAATCAATTTTTCTGGAGTTACTCCTGGCCTGAAAAAGATGGATAGAGATTAGAAATATATTTCCTGTGGTATATAGCATTTTGTAAATGCTCTCCTAGATCAAAAGTTGTGGCCAGTTAAATCTCAAAAGCCAAGAGTGCAACATTGCAGAGCTAAAGCTGGTGATAATCTTAGTTTCTGTTAGTTTTGGCAATTGGCCAATGTTGACAGAATTGTTAGTGGAGGGAAGCAGTGTTAAAACTCATTCAATTTTGAAGGAAAATTCACACCACACATCTCCTTAACCCCATCAGAGAAATTGTGTAGGGATATTACCGATTAAGAGTTAATGAAGAAGGAGGATTCAATATTGGTCATATTTCCCAAACAATTGATCGAGGAGATCAACGACGTAGATTAAAAGAGGGACCCCTCCCCTCTCACCACTAAACAAACCACAAGGGGTTCACGAAAACCACAATGGTAAGCGCATGTCTGAGGCAGCTAAGGCGTGGCAGTTGAACAAACACTGAATTATGGAAGTTGCATCACAGAGGAGGCCCCACACATGACATACAAGTAGGCTTGGGCATCTGAATGGAAATATTGAAAGAAACCTCTAGGATATTTCCCTGAGAGTCCACATTGAGAAAATCCTCAGATCTTGAGGTTTTGAGATCCGAGAACCTAGGTCACAAACCACAGGTCCTATGAACAATAAGCTTGTATCCAATGATTTTCGTTCTAAATAAATTCAATGAAAAACTAAGGCTTGAATCCCTCTTACTATCATGTTGGTGACGTGGACTTGACCACATGGACCTATTTAGAGGTGACACATGGCACGATTTGATTGGGTGAAGGAGACACAGTGGAAACATGACGTGCCCCAACTAGAGCATGACATGTTGCATGAAGATTCAGTATTTTGGGGTGGTCAAGTGGAACAAAAATGGATGACACATTGCACCACTCAATGAGTGACATGTGGAATCCTCGCAGAGGTGGTAGATAGTTGGGAAACACAAGTGGCATTGTCGCCGTAGTGAAATGTCAACCAGAAAGAAACAATCCTCAAAAGTTATTCTGAGAGCCACATGTAGTAAAGTTTGAGGATTTTTTTTTGAGATGATGTGGCAAAAAGGCCATCTCGAAAAAATTATGATTGGTCAAAGTGTCAGGTAGGTGGTTCCCAAGATAGATCATCCCAAAAGAGATAATCTCAAAAGTTTTACCAAGAGAATTTAGTGGAAAGCTCTAAGATAACAAAGGCGAGAGACAAAAAAGGGAGACGATAGGTGATGACAATATTTAAATTATGAGATGGTGTGGCAGACATATCATTTCAAAGTTTATGTGATTGGGTCATGCGAACAAATCATTCTTTGTGATTATTTTTTATTGGTTGGAGTGGAATTGTGGTGGACTCATAAGAACATAATCTCATAAGAAACCTTCTTGGCGATAATCTAGGGTGTGATTCACCAAGTTTTTTACCGAGATAGTTTTTCCCAAGAAAATTAACACCATGAGCTAAGGTTTGGTCCAACACCAGGTTCTATGTGAACGAAATATTGAGGGTGTGGAAGATTGTTGTGTTAGTTAATCCCTTGGGGCTTGGAACAAAGGGACCCAACTCCTAGTTATATGCAATGATTTTTTGGTTAAGAGCTCAAGGAAATTTACAATCTTGATTAAGTACTTAGGGGCCTAAGTTGAGAAATCATCATGCATGGGTCAAAAGCATCGTTAATTTGGTGTTCATGCGAAAATCTGGTGTTCTGGAATTAAAACAATAGAGGAATAAAAGGCATGAATGATTTGGCAGGGTTACTGGCATAATGGTCATATTTGGAGGTTGATTTGGCAGAATTGCAAAATTTGGAGGTTAGTCAAATTTAGAAAAGCTCTATTAAATTTTGTAAACATTCTAGAATTGTAGAATTGAGCAATTTAACTCAAGTTTCTTGTAGAGATAGGGGAGAAGGTCTAGAAGACTCAAAGAACAAATTCAGAAGACATGTTTGAAGAATGATGAAGGAAAAAGTAAATAATAATAACAATTTTTTTAAAATTGATAATTATAATTATATCGACAGAATATAATAATATAATAATATTATTAATAATAATATTTTTCTCTAGTAATTAGGTTTTGTTAACTTGTCCAGTATAATAATACAATAATAATAATAATAATAATAATAATAATTTCTTAACAATAAGGTAGTCAACCTGTCAAGTTATTCTTTTGCCCCCCCAATCTATAGTCTCTTGGAGAAGGGATTAAAATTTTCCCTTGTTCCTAAGAAAATCCCGTTGGAAGATATCATGTGTGGCATTGAGTTTGGGATTAGGGACTTACTGGATAATACTAAGGATATAATTCGACAAGACTGCATTTTCATCCTTAGAAATGCTAAGCCCCCTAAGAGAAACATCAACAAGGAAGAGTTTGATGCCCTAAAAACTTTGAACAAGAACCAAGACATCGCTATCCTAAAAGTCAACAAAGGTGGGGTTGCAGTAATCCTTGATAAGAAGGACTATGGAAATAAGATGTTGGATTACCTGTGTAATAGTGGAAGCTATTGAAAGCTTAATATAAACCTCTTGAAGAGGATCTCTAGAAGGGTTGTTATGGACATAACGTGAAGTAGAATGGTTAGCACCTTTAGCCACAAACTTATCAAGAGTAGCCCCATCACTCCTAGGATCTGTGGGCTTCCAAATATCCATAAGGAGGGGACCCCCCTGAGACCCATTGTCAACACCATAGGAGAGCCAACCTATCTTTGAACTAAATATTTTTCCCTGAAGCTTAAGCCCCTTGTTTCCCTCATAGAGTCTTTTGTCAAAGGCTCTTCGTCTTTTGTCAATGAGTTAAGGGACATGAAGTTTGATCTTGGAGACAATATGGTTAGTTTCAATGTAGTTTCTCTATACACTAACATCCCTATCGAGCAGACTATTGAGGTCATCAATCTCTTCACTAATCCCGACATTGCTAAATTGGTCGATATTTTTCTTACTTGTACTTTTTTTTTGTTTTCAAGGTGAATTCTATCACTAGGAGAAAATGAGCAATTAGTGACTAGGTGACTAAAAAAGTTAGTCACCATAGCTTTTCCAAGTGAAATACTACAAAAATGAGCAATCTTAAGTGACTGAACTAAAAATGACTAACAAAAATCACTAATTTAGTCACGGGTTAAAATATGTGACTAGCTAACAAGTAATACAACTAAGTCATCTTAATTGTGTGAAGCAATCTAAACTTACAAGTGATAGGGGATTGAAAGGTTGTTAAAAATTGATTGAAAGGTTATCCTTCCTTAAACACTTCTTCATACTCACATGGTGTATAGGTGAGCCAACTTTGCACTAGGTATCTCTAATAATTTGTAATTTTAAAAATATAATTTTTAATAAAAAATAAATGTTATGTATTTTTTAAAAATATATTCATTGAATTTAATTGGATCTAGTTCTAATTTGAAATTAATTTAAAGGGAATTTTTTTTTTTTAAGACTATAATATCAAATAAAAACTACTTTAATTTTATATGAACTGACCTACATCCATATTAACCCCGAACCTATCAAGCGCTGAGAGGGGTCCAATCTCTCGAGGTGAAAACTTTTTTTTCTAGTGCAAAACTTGGGAAAATGTTTTCACCTTGAGAGATTAGATCCCTCTCAAAACTTGATAGTTATAGGGTTAACATGGATCTAGGTTGGTTATATAATACTATATAATATCTATATTTGTATTTGTGTCTCTTTGTTATTCCCTCTCTCTATGCCACCACCCAAAAATACACACACACTCTCTCTCCCTCTCTTCCCCTTCTCTATCTATCTCTCTCTTCCCCTTCTCTCCCTCTCTATCTATATCCTTCTCTCTATTCCCTCCCTCTCTCCTCTCTCCCTCACTCTCTCTCCATGACTCCGTTTTCACCCCCTCTCTCTCTCCACCTTTCTCCCTCTATGTTTTTCTTGTTCCCTCCCTCTCCTACCCCCTACAATTCCATCTATCTCTACGTCATCTCTATCTTCCTTCCTCTCTATCCCTTATCTCCCACCTCCCTCTATCTCCCCCCAAATCATTCTCCCTCTCTCTCTCTCTCTTCCATCCAACTCTATCACTATCTCCCCCCCACCCTGTCCTTCTCCATCTCTCTCCATTCCCCTTCTCTCCCTATCTCTATCCTCTCCACTTATTTCTCTTCCCTCCTCTCCTCTCTCCCTCACTCTCTCTCCATCTCTCCCTTCTCACTCCTCTCTCTCTCCACCTCTATTTCTTTATGTCATTGTTCTTTCCTCCCTCTCTCTCCCACTCCAACTCCATCTCTCTCTCTCTCTCATCTCTCTTCCTTCTTCTCACTCCCTCTCTCCAACCTCACTCTCTCTCCCCTGAATAACTCTCTCTTTCTCTCTCTCTAGCCTCCAAATTGTTCACCGTCTCGCTCCCTCTCTCCACCCCTTCCCAACTCTCTCTCAAATTTGATCACATTGTATTGTGTTTAAGAAATTATCTAAATTAGAAAAACTTAATTGGTTGTAAAATATTAAACCTATATTTTGGATCAATCATGTCAAAGAAAATAAAATAATGAAAAACTTTAAAAATCATGCACTATATTTAATCTATTATAATTAGTCAATTTGCTTGCTCTCATCCCTTGGATCCTTAGTTATAATGGATCAATGTCCGTTCTTTATATATATATATATAGAACCAGGATAGATCCATCTTAGCTTAATTTTATTAAAACCTTATTTTAATTTCTATGGGGTTTTTTAGAGGACTCTTATTTTTGTAGATGAGAGGAGTTTTGTGAGGTGAGAGGAGTTTTATGACATATATTGAAGGATGAACTATACCATTTTATGACACCAATCATCTCCATGCCACAATAGTGGATCTCTATTGTACAGAGGGAGTAATGATAAAGTATTCCACTTTAAAGAATTGGTATGTCAAGGACGAGGAATGCAGATGCGGGATTTATAATTTTATTACGAAAATAAGTTTTTGTGATGGAGAAAAATCATTGATTTCATGGACCTGAGTAGAGACTAGTTAAACAATCACCTAGAAATACTCAAGCATATTTTTGAAAGGAAATGATGTAATTGGAGAGTTATATGTTGTTGCCTTGAAAAATAACTAGCAATAGGGGGGATAAAGATGATCCACATAGGGAAGAATTGCAGGAGTAGGATTGTTTCTAAAATTATATCTATAGGCAAGTCAAGGGACTACTACAAAGGATTAGTGCATGTGCAACCAAATTATCATAATGAAAGGATTTTTTCATAGTGTGATTTGATGCTCATCGGTGACCAGGAAGCTACAAATACTTATCGTTACATTCAGGTACAATTGAGTTGCATTCTAAAGTCTCTAATTTCATTTATTGATAGTCCTTATTGTGTCATTGTCTCACTTAATTTCACTGTGGTAGGATTGGAGTGGGTTAAAAAATCAAGCATATCATTGAGTCAAATAGACACCCACATGTAACTACATCTCATTGTGCATACACTATATTTTTTATACAATTATAAGTGAGAAATATGATGTGTGCACACACAAAAAATCCTAGCATGCATTATGAATCCCCCTCCAATTCCATTCTCTATCGTGACATTTTATTTGATTTGTTTATACAGGTTATCTAGCCACATAGTGGCCACTATCGAATGTTGAGGTATATGTCATATAAATATTTTATAGTCTACGTTATTTTATATTCAAGTATTCATCATCTTTCATGTCTTATACTCTGCATTGTGTTATCTCAAAATCAGATACCTGATAGGTTGCTAGTCAGGTTGAATCTAAGTAACTATTTCAAACCAAGCTTTTGACTAAGGCTTAGCCTCCTTAGCCTGAGAGGGCTCTCTCAAAAGGGTTATTGATTTTGATTAATGATAAGATGGCTAACTCTTGTGCTGTAACAACATAGACAAATATAATGGCTGGATAAACATTTCATGAGTTCCCATTGGGCCTATGGAGTCAAGCATATTTCAGTGAACAATGACACTACCTTTGCATAGAAGTCAGGGCACTTAGCATTTAAATGTTTAGAATACAACTTACATGAAATCACAGTTCACACATGCATACAGGAAGTCAGAGCACAATTAGTGAATTCTGAGTGATTATGCATCCATGCAACTGAAAAAAACATTAAGGGAAGAACAAAACACATATTCTGAACATGACAAATCCTTCATGAATCCTGAGAAGAAAAGTAGATGCTTTATATTACTGAAAATAGTCTTTACATAAGCTAAAAAAGTACTTTCTGTTATAAAATTTCCAACCCTTGTTACATTGCTGTCTCAGCTATATATAATCCTTATTCTAACTAATTCAAGTTTCCTCCTCCAGCATGAGGGGAATTTTAACTCGATCCTTATCTCTAAAGACACCTATAAACTATTTAACTGTCTATTACATACAAATAAACTGCTGACTGTAACTTTTAAAAAGTCCTAAATCAATTATGACTCTAATTCCATCTTCGTGCCATAGTGGCTACTCCTCGTCCTTTGACACCTGGTTCCCCTTAGATTTGGCTGAGCTGGATATTAAATATGCCATATTGGCCTTTAAATGCTGAATCCCTATCTGCCCGTGGTATTCGGAGATGTCCCCTATTTCTCGGCTTCTTTATTCCATAATTTGCTCGAACATGAACAACACCTTTTTGAGTCTTTAATATCCCAAAGAATGGAACGTGGCCACATTTTAGATATGCTGTAGGCTGTGGTGATGGACAGGTGTGCCTTTTTCAAAAACTCCCGCTCATAAAATCAACTGTCTGTCTGCATTTTTTAAAAAACATCATCTACAGCAGTTTCATAACGCGCTACGAAACTGCTGTTTTATTTAAAACAGTTTTGCTTTTTTAACCCGAGAGCTCATATCATCCAGTCATTGGTTGCCAAAAACTCCCTTTGATGCCTCACATGTGTAGCAGGGATTAAAACATATTCAAAACACCAAGATCAAGCAAAATTAACAAAAGTTTGAGACATAACCCTTTCCTGAACAGTGAATTTATTTATTAGGTACCCGGCTTAGCTCTGCCTTTAAGTCTTCAGCGGCTTTCTTTAGTTGGTTAATTTCTTCCTTAGCTGCTTCTATTTGGCTTTTCATGGTTGCCACATAATCTCCTTGAGATGTGATGGCTTCTTTACTTTTGCTGCTTTTTTGCTGAGGTCGTGTTCCTTTCTCCTTTTCCTCTGTTTTGGGCAGTGCTTCCTGTACCTGCTGGAAATTTCTAGTCATGGGTCTTCTTGGTTTAGAAACAAATTCCTGGGCTGGCTCATCAAACTTAAGCCTTTTTGAGGCCTTGGTTTTCTTAACCTTTACCTGTGGTGACTCTGTCAAATCAATGTGAATTGGTTTGGACTGTTCTAACTCAATAGCCTATAACAGATCATTTAAGCTTGCTTTAGACACAGGGCTTGCCTTAGACACAGGGCTTTCTTCGACAGCTATAGCTTTGCCTTTTTCTTTATTAATCTGGCTTCTTGTCCTCACCCGACTGCTTCAGGTTTACTTGCTTGAGGTACAGTCTTCTTACCCTGAGTCTTCTCCTTTGTTGTTTTCTGAGGCTGTTCTTGAATGACTGACGACTTCACTGGTTTTGGTGGCTGTGGTTTGGTTTTCTTTTTAGCTCTTGCCTCCCTTTGAAGCTCAGCTATTGTAACCTCTCTGACTGGTTGAGGAGTAAGACCAATTTTGCTTTGGAAACCAGCCATAAAGATAAAAGAATTCTAGTCTCGGCCTATCTTCTGGAGGCTATCTAGAATCAACAACTTAATCAGGCCATGGTGAAATAAAGAGGTTTCATAGTCCTCTTTCCTGAGCTGCACCTTATCACACATTTTACTTAGACTGCGAAATAAATAAAATGGAATGTCTATGGAGACCTTCCCGGTAAAATGCAGGAGCAGTTTGAAATGATAAGGATAAACCTTATTGTATCTTCCTTCACAGGTTAAATACTTCTGAATGCAGGTAAGAAGAAGAGCATAATGTTCCTTGAGATAGAACCTAGGCACTACTTTTGTATAATCCTCATTTACATATGCTTCTTTTAAGAACTCCTTACAAGGATTTCTATCAAATTTAAAGTTTTTGAACCACTATTTCTGGCCTCTTGGTATCTCGGTCACAGCAGCTATTGCTTCTAGAGAAACCGATATCTCTAACATGGCAACCTTTGAATTCAAACCAGTAAAATTAAATGCAAACTCTTTTGTTACCTGTGCATGCCCTCCTTGCAGCTTTTTACAAAATCTCCAGCATCCGGCATCTTTAAACGCCTTCTTCACGCCTTCATCTCTCAAGGTTATGTCTAGGCCTTCAGGTTCATTCCTTTGGCATTTACCGAACCTGTGCTCCTTTCTCTCCATCTTCACTTTGAAATTCTCACGGCCAAATTCTTACTTGGAAATCTTCACAGCCAAATTCTAACTTGGAAATCTTCACAGCCGAATTCTAACAAGTCCGGTCAAGATGGTTCACTTCCCTTTTTAACTCAGCCTCGCTTGTAATCAGGCTCGCTTGAACAGCCTCGCTTGAAATTCAAATTTGGAAAATGACTGGTTACTCATGCCACCCTCACGACCATTATTAAGGACTATGCACGGTAAAATCTCTTGGGAATGAGATTTCCGTGCATATCAGAAATCTATTGGTAGAGGAGCGGCAAGTGAACGTTCAGACATGATTTCAAGAGGTCCTTAGACTGTCATGAATGGACGGACATGCTGACTCACCTATGGTCTTGACATTGAAGGAAAGATTCGCTGCGGAATGCACGAATCCATGATTTCGCAGTGCTGTTAGTTATATTTTTTAATGATGCGCTGCGAAATGGCTTAATCATTACACGCTGCGAAACTGCTAGACTATGATTACGCTGTGAAATGGGCCAATAAGACTGCGCTACGGAATCACTAAATGAAAAGGTGACTTGGCATAAACAAGACATGACTTATGGAATAATGATGAGTGGAGAAAAACCAATAGGAGCAGAGTCTAATTTAAGCTTAAAAACCTTTAAAACCTCGATTCCTAAGTGAGACAAATAAAAATGGAAACAGGTTAAACATAAACCTTTGTCATCAGACTAGGGCATGTAACTGTATGCATTAAACCTTTAGTTCTAAGTGATAACAATATCCATGTTTTCACTGCCTTTTCCTTTTTCTTTCTCCTCTTTTGATGCTTTTCCTTTCTCATGAATTTTTTCCATAACAGGATATTTGTCAACAGTTTGTTGTTAAGGCTCGCTTGACTGGATTGTTGGGGTGGTGGCTAATAAGTCTAGAGGCAAGTTTGCAATCTCTGTTCTCTAAGCCTATTAAACACTTCCAGCCCTTCATCTTGATACCTGATCCTGGCTAATGTTTTTACCTGAAATAATGATTCTGCTGAGGAAAATAGGTCATCAAAGTCATCCTTTTCATGATCAAACTTTACAAGTTTGGCTTGTTCGAGAACATTATAGGCAAATTTTCTTGGATCATATTGTCTGTTGGGAATTGTTGCAAGATTGAGAATTTGTATTTTTTCTGTCTCCTTTTCTGCATGTTTGTAATCATGGAGATTGAAAACACTGTATCTTAAAGGAAATGTAGGCCATACCTATTTCTTGGAATTTCTAAGAGTTTTGGATGTCCCTTCTGTTGTTATTTGGTATGCCAATTCCCAAGCTAACAGCTTATCGGGAACATATAGGGAAAGGAAATGGGGTTTTGTAAGGCTACCAAAAAGACTTATATAAGTGAATTTGTCTTCTCCAAACCAATTAGCTATTGCAGTCAAGTCGATCCCTACTTCCTTGGAAATCCTAGGGGCAGGCTTATCAAAAATAGCATAGTAGATAGGAAACATAAAACCATTGCAAATTTTGTACAAATGATTTTTGTAGTGAGTCTTCCATAAAATTTGATGATAAATATGGATTGGCTTAGGGTCTTGGGGAGTCCATCTCCATCCGAGTACCGGATATTCAGAGTTAAAACAAAGAGTATCTAGAATATAAGCACTGTAATAAAAATGGGGAATGGTCCTGATAGTTTTACGTGAATTTAATCTGAATTCGAGAATTGCTGTGGCTAATTTGTCAGACAAAATGTTTGCTCAATCCATCACATAACTATTGACTGTTGCTCCGTTAAAGGGGCCATTTCAATGGTGAACTTAGCAGAGTCATGTATTCCCCACATTCTACACATCATAGCCCCAACATAATAGTAAGGAGAAGCCTATGAGTCCACAAAGTACTTACCTAATGATTCGTGTTTGTGCTTCTCAGGATTATGTCTCCACTGCTTAATCAGGGCCGACTCTTACTCATTTTCATTTGCAAATTTTTCAAGGAAGGCTTTGTTGTATCGAATTTAAGGCTTAGGTAAGTGACATTTTCCTTAGATCATGAGGCTGAAACGAACCAAATATCCTCCCATCATCTATGCAAAATGTTCTGTTCGAAACTGGAATTTCCTCTACCACACATCTCATATGTCAGTGTATGGGAGAATTTTTTTTCATGCTGCTATTTTGTGCAAATATGAACAAGCTAAATCTTTAAGGGATGATTTTTATTTGTTACTTGAGTCAGTTGTGGCTTCTTCTGATATTTCCTCAGGCTCCTCTGCTTCTATCAGATTGTAGATGCTCTCCCAGCTAGTGTTTCCAAGACCGAGGCATGTAGTGTCTGAGATTAACCCTTTTTTGCTTGTCCGGGATCCTTGGCTGGCTGCATTGTTGCTATAGGAGCCGTTGCTGTGGATTTATTTGATTTCTTTTCCATGTTTTCAAACTTCTGATTTCAGTGGAATTCTGCACAAGCGATTGGAAAAATCGTGATATAGAGAAATGTTGTACAGACCAATATGATAAAGAAAAATTATGTCGATCAGCAGGTGATAATGGATTATATTAAGATTGCTGTGGGTAAAATCTAAAGAAAAGTTCTACTCTTAACTGCTTCATTGATTAGCCGTTTAACTTTTCAACCATGGTAAAGGAGGTTTTAAATGCCCATCATGTCGTTTATATGCCGAATGATTCATTCAAGCGTGGTTTAGATTTTTTTGATGGATAATTAGAGGTAGATCGCAAATCGGGGATTGATAACGTGAAGGGAAAGGCTTTAATTCTTGCTTTAAACATCTCTGATCACTGAAAGGTGATATAATGCATGCAAACCTTTCAGATATATTCTCGAGATATGTGCCTCATTAATGCATTGCAATCGGGGAATGAATTTAGGCTTTATTGTTGTGTCAATGCGATTTCGCCAATCACTGATTGCGATATGCTTTATCGCATCGGAGGATTTAAGTCTGCCTTCCATCATGTTTGGACTTGTTATTTCCGATTGCCGGTGGCGATATGCTTTATCTCATCGGAGAAATTGAGAGGCTCTATTAAATTGTTGCTTTGGCATTTACCTTTTTTGATATCCGATTGCGATATACGTTTTGGATCAGAGAGAATGAATGTATCTTTGTGCATGCTTCCTTTATTATTGCGATATGCAATCTTGCAATCGCTTTATCATAATAATGAAGAATTTTATAATATTTTAAAGCCACACTTTATTTCTATTCAAAAGGATTTTTTAAAATAATTCGTTTATGTTAAGCCTTTTGATAAGGGTTTTTCTTATGATGGGTTAATACCAATTTATTTACACATCTTAGTTTATTTTAAAAGGGACCCATTCCATATTATGATTTTGTATAAAAAAATTATGAAATGGGGGATTTTTGTACAACACAACACCTGCATGGAAAGCTTCCTAAAATAGAGTACCTCCTACCTAGAAATGTGTCCCCTACTCAAAATATAGAACCCTTATCTACTGTGCACTTTTCTTAAAGATAAATCCTTGCATAAAAGAAAACTAAGAAAACCACCTAAATTAAGAAAAGTGAGCATAAACTATAAAAGCATAATAAATATGGTTGTATACAATATTGAGGTATTGCATGGAATACACAATATGCTATCAATGCACTAATAAAGAACTCAAAATAAATGAATTTCTTATTGCTACAATAATGTCTCTTGGGTTCTCAAATAAAGCACCTAACCTACATAGCAAAAGATTTTTAGAATAGAGTACCTCCTACCTAGAAGTGTGTCCCCTGCCCAAAGTATAGAACCCTTCTCTACTGTGCACTTTTCTTAAAGATAAATCTGTGCATAAAACAGAACTAAGATAAACAATGCACTTATTTCATTGTTGCTACAACCTCATAGGAAAACTATAATGTACAACATGTATCCCAAGGCTGCTTGCATCTACTAAAGGTGCAGACTGAAAGTATCTACTAAGATGAAGTATTGTTGAAGGAGAAACACCTTCAAAACAATGGATAGAGTCTAATGTGCATTCAACCCATCTGCACACAGGCCAATGTTGCTAGTAGGTACACTTCTCCCCTAAATGGAAACTACAATGTATTGTTGCTCTACTGAAGGAGAAACACAGATCAAACTATAACATATATTGTCACTGTGGTATCGGTTGTATAAGTTCTCATCAATATCGGTAACAACATCGATAATTGAAAAACCAAAAGGTGAGCACATAGATCATTTGAAATGATATATTTGGGCATACTGTATTATTTTTTAGGAGTGTTAGTATAGAAATGCAAGGTAGCCTATTGCATATTTGTGTCACAAACCAAGGATGTGAATAAATACAAAAAATATTAAATAGCATGGTACAAGTTGATTGCAGGTTATTTTGAAACAAGAAAGGAGTTCTCCTTTTGCAGATTCTAATCTATCGGGTATAGATTTAAATACTAAATTTATAGTTATGGGGTTGGAATTGTCTCATGATTCATGGAAAGTCCCAAAGTTGTTCATTAATAAGAAGTAGAGCGAGTCGTCTGGTTTATGAATGGGAAAACCCTATTCATGGGTAGATAACTTCAAATTAGTCGGGCATATTATTTCTCCTCTTCTTGTACGTGTGTTCTTTGAAAATCTAACCACCTCCGAAGACTCAAGAACAACTCTAGTAAGGTTTATAGGTGTGCAACACTTCTGAGAAAACCCATCACTTAATGACAATTGAACAAGGAATATGTCGAAGGATTGAATCTTGCACTCAATCATAAAAAGGAATTTGGGGTCTCCATCATCTTGCCAACAAACCGACTCCAACCATAATGTGAAATCCAGGTTAACTGTGGAACCTCTTTCCCACTTTGTAGTATTGTTGCCTCTTGAATTCCAACAAGTATCTTGCTGCTTAGATCCACAAAACTTGTCATAGGTAAACTTTGCATGATACAATTGTGATGTGAAAGCTTGACACACACTCTAGTTTCCCTCTAAAAGAGGGCAAGTCAAAATATTATCACAGGCTTAACTGTAATTTGATCATACACTATTGAGGTATTGTATGGAATAAACAATATACTATCAATGCACTAATGAAGAACTCAAACTAAATGAATTTCTTGTTGCTACAATAGTGCCACTCTTGGTATTCCCTAAGGAGCCACTAATTTATACACATTTGGAATATTTACTTGGTCTGTAGAGATATTAAGCAATGGTAGTGATCACTCTTTTCCCTCCCATGGAAGGTCTATACAAAGTCAACAATAAATTGATTTAAAAGTGAGGTATATGCTTGAAAAATAGGATTCCGACTCTTCAACTATAATTTAGTGGCAAGTAAATATTCAACTGTAAATGCTTGATCTCCTATAGTGTAAATTTCTAGATAAATGGTTAGCGTAAATCTATCCATTATCCACATATCCCAAAAAACCATGTATGTCTGGACTCTTGTTGTGTGTAAGAGAGGGGAGCTCACATAAATAATCCATTATCAAAAGAAAAAGTTAAAGCACAACATTCTATGGAGATTTTTTTTTTAATTTTATTACATACCTTAGAAATTTTGAAAGGACATAACTGAAGCTTCCCTCTCCTTCCACACTTCATTAAATATGCCCTTTTTCTAATGCAGATGTGGCCTGCAGAATCACAATCAGTAAATGGAATATGAAAAGTAAGTTTAATAAATTAAAGTAGTTTTGTTATACCTCACGCAAATGGACTATGAGAAATTGGATTCATTCTCTACAAAACATGATATAGCAAGATCTAATTACATTTTTAATTGAAACAAAGGTAAATTGGATTCATGCTCTATAATAGATGATATAATGAGATCTAATGACATTTTCAGCTCAAACAAAGGTAAGTTGAGTAAGCTCAAGCTCCAAAATGATGGAATCCAACTTCTAAGTGGCAGTTACTATATATCTCTAGCTAGAGGCTATAACATAAAGATATTTGTTATATGTGAAGATAAAAAAATGAAAGGAATGTGAAATTTTGACCATCAACTATAAGTTCCTTTCAAGGACTAGAACAAACCATAACATTGTTATCAAGATAATCAACTCACCCATTCTAGTACACTTCTAGTAGTTTCCTGATAAAACTCAAACTCAATAAAATTCAAACAACATAAATTAACCAACAATATGTTTGAGGTTGGTTACCTAAGGATTATATCATTCTAAATTACCTTTTGCATCTAACATTGAAAATGACTGTGAAAGCAATGAAGATAAAGCAGTGATTATGATGGATACATCTGATGAAATAAAATAAAAAAGACCTTTCTTCTTGCTACTGATGAGCCTTCTAGGAGATTCTTGGATGAAGTTGATCCTGATCTGCTTTCTGAAATCAAAGAGACGCTTTCTAGCTAGCTACTCTAACGGACAACAACCCTAATTCTTATGAAAATGAATATGAAACACAATAATAATTGATGAACCTAGCCTTGAAGAAGGTGTCTCAAAGTCTAATATGGATAGTATTTTAAATTTCTACAGCTAGCAGAGGGTTTTCCCAGTTGGGTTCCCTAGAATTTTTTTTTCTTTTTTTTTGTTATAGTGTGACTATGTTTTATTTCTTTTCTATTCCACTACAAATTGGTACAAATATTTTTTGTATTCATGCAACAATTACTTTTAGATTTATTCATTCAAGAAATAGCATAATTTCAAGGAAATTCTACACAAGGGACAATTAATCTATATTTTCACTTATATCTTTTGCAATTAAAATTCACAACTAAATTTTCATCCAAAGTGTTTAGGTTAATAACAAGTGGCATCACAACATATCTCAACATTGCAAGGCATAAATCATATTATTCAATAAGGTTGAGACTTGAGATACAAAAATTTTCCCAAGTTATGAAAGCAAGAAAACTGCTGATTTTTAGTTCTAAATCTATCCAACCAGAACAAAATTATGCCATTTTCAACACCCTCTAGTCAAATTTATTCCTGGCCTCATTCAACTCAATTAAGAATATGTCAATCTCGTTGAGATTTATTCTTCATTTCATGCTTCTAAGTTATATATTTATGCAACCTAATATATCATTTATGTTAAAGTGTTTATTCATTAAAAATTATTTAGTCTGTCCAGTGCATCTACCTAATTTTCTGCTTAGTTTCTAGGAAGACTCTATGAGACATTTGCAGCAGAAAAAAGAAGACTGTTTTATTACCTAGTGTTATAAAACTCTAATTTGGAAAAAGTATTTTGGGTTGTTTTCCTAAAAATATTTACAAAATTTTCAATGCCAAAGCCATTTCAGGGAGAATTTTAGTCAGGATAAATTTAGTATTATTTTTGGAAAATTTAAATGCAACTAAAAGGAATTCTTCCTATTTGCTCAAAAGATTCCAACACCAAATATGAGTGTATTCACAGAACTTAAGATTTGGAAATAAATAAATTTCACTTCGCTTTTCCAGGACCATATATGAGTGAATTCACAAAACCTGAGATTTGGATTCTGGAAACACTTAAATTTCACATCATTTATTAGGATTGGAAGTTCCCTAAGATACAAACAGTAGCATTAAGGATCTACTTTGCTTGTTTAAGCACAATGTTCAGTTTATAAATAGTGATACAAGAATCCTTGTATACATGCCTGACACAGTTCTTTGGTCACAACTAATGAAACTAAACTCCATCAATACATAACAGACAAGGTATAATGTAAGAGAGCATCTACTTTTCAACATATACTCTAACAAAAATAAACATCTATATAGTCATACAAAGTTGTCACCACACCAAAGAAAGAATTAAAAACCAAACTAAAAATAGGAACATGCCTAGATTGTTATGGTTACTCTAACAAAATGTTAAATAGGATCAATATGTTAATATGGAAAATAGTGTAGTTGATTATGATTTATTGAGCCCAAGGGGTTAGCCCAACCAAATGTCATTAATGTTACTGGGTATTTGGTTAGTTTTGTGCTGGTAGGTGCCCTATTTGAAATCCCTTGGCTGAGGTGCACTAGTCAATGCCAATGGATTTAATAGGGATGCCATCCATGAATGTGGGGAAACATCCATTGGGATTCCCCAGAGAGTTTTTCTTGGAAAGAATAAAAATAGGATTTCCTAAAGAGAAATTTTGAGATGCGTACAATATACACCCAGTAAAATCAAATCTATAGAGACAAACCATAAAAGAAGTAAAAATACATATGTTTTTACCTATGTTCACTCATTTTCCCTCCCACCCTGTGAAAAGTGAAAATATGCTACTCTTAAACTTACAAGAAAGGACGAAAAAAATAGTGAATTTTGAACTAGTCCTCCTTGTATGGAAGAAGACTAAAAGTGGGGTGGAAATGCAACAAGGTTATAAATGAAACATACTTGGGTACCATTAATGGATTGAAGAGGTAAAACCTTAACTCAAAACTCTCTTCAATCTCATTTTCCTTCCTGCCCTGTGAAAAGTGAAAATATGCTACTCGTAAACTTAAAAGCAAGGATGAAAAAAATAGTGAATTTTGAACTAGAGATCTGAGGTGTGTGTACTCCCTGTGTGGAAGAAGACTAAAAGTGGGGTTTAAATGCAGCGAGGTTAGAAATGAAATATACCTGGGTGCCATTAATGGATTGAAGATCTAATGGTGGGGGATCTAAGGTGTGTGTACTCCTCCCTAAGTGGAAGAACACTAAAAGTGGGGTGGAAAAACAACGAAGTTAGAAATGAAACATACCTGGGTGCTATTAATGGATTGAAGATCCAGTGGTGGGGTTCAATATCAGTCTGCTACTGGTAAAACCTTAATTCACAACACTCTTCAATCTCATTTTCCCTCCCACCCTGTGAAAATTGAAAATACTTTCCACATATGCTACTCTTAAACTTAAAAGAAAGGATGAAAAAAATAGTGAATTTTGAACTAGTCCTCCTTGTGTGGAAGAAGACTAAAAGTGGGGTGGAAACGCAGCGAAGTTAGAAATGAAACATACCTGGGTGACATTAATGGATTGAAGATCCAATGGTGGGGTTCAATATTAGTCTGCTAGCGATAAAACCTTAATTCACAACTCTCTTCAATCTCATTTTCCTTCCTTCCCAGTGAAAAGTGAAAATATGCTACTCATAAACTTAAAAGCAAGGACGAAAAAATAGTGAAGTTTGAACTAGAGATCTGAGGTGTGTGTACTCCTCCCTGTGTGGAAGTGGGGTGTAAATGCAGCGAGGTTAGAAATGAAACATACCTGGGCGTCATTAATGGATTGAAGATCTAATGGTGATTCATTCTCATTTTCCCTTCTACCCTGTGAAAAGTGAAAATATTCTACTAGTTTTCCCTCATTGAAGATCTAATGGTGATTCATTCTCATTTTCCCTTCTACCCTGTGAAGAGTGAAAATATTCTACTAGTTTTCCCTCCCTCCACCTTATGAAAAGTGAAAATTTAATTCAAAACTCTCTTCAAACTCATTTTCCCTCTAGCCCTGTTAGAAAGTAAATGAAGATTGGAATTAAGAGGGCTTTGTTACATCAAAATTAAGGCTGAATTTTTTCAAAAATGTTGAAATCCCCCCACCCCCCCAAAAAAAAACAATAAATACAATATTTATACAGTATAGAGTAGATGTGTAGGTGTAATGTAAGTATGTAAACAAATCTAAATATGGGATTAGTTAAAGAATAATAGTAATAATAATAATAAAAGTCAAAAGTATGTATGGGGATGAGTGCAAAAATCTAAATGTTGGCTCAATTAATAATAAAAATATTAAAAGATCAATTTGTTATATTGATTTGTTATTCCTTGGTGGCTTTGTTCCCATGAGCCAATTATCCAATGCTTATCAATACCTCAAGCCAAAACCAAAAACTTATTCCCAAACCAAAATAGTTATAAACAATAGACAAGATTCTTAACCACGGATATTCATTCTCAACTATCATGGATATTTATTAACTTGGAATAGACTTGTACAATACCATGGGCCAATACCATGGCTTATCATACCAACAGCCAAAACATAACTTATTTCAAATCAAAATTTTTATATGACAAGATTCTAAACCATGGATATCACCCCCACTTTACAGTGCCATATTATTACTTGTAAAAAAAATGGTTTTGTTCATAATACCATGGGCCACCTACTATGGCTGTAACAATAACACAATGCTCTAAAAAACATCACTTAGTTTCACAATCAAAATATTTTATAAACAATATGAAAAATTCTATATAGCCATGGATATTCATTCTCACTTTATCATGGATATTATTAACTTGGAAATAGACTTTGTTACAATACCATGGGCTAATACCATGGCTGGCTTATCAATACCACATGCCTAAAAAACATAACTTATTTCAAAATCAAAATATTTTATAAGAATATGACAAGATTCTTAATCATGGATATTCACCCCTGCTTTGTCATTGATATTATGAACTTGTGAATAGGTTGTTACAATAGCATGGCTAATAGCATGACTTATCAATACCACATGCCAAAAAATCATATCTTATTTCACAATCGAAATATTTTATAACAATATGACAAGATTCTTAACTATCAATATTCACCCCCACTTTACCATGGATATTATTAACTTGTAAATAGGCTTTGTTACAATACCATGGGCCAATATCATGCCTTATCAATACCACATGCCCAAAAACCATAACTTATTTCACAATTAAAATATTTTAATTTAATTTATTTTTATAGCATTTTTTATTTGAAGCTAATAGGAAAAGGATTATAATTAGTTTTGAGATATATATAAACCCTCTATCCTCACGACCACTAAAATTGTTCCCATATAAATTAAATTAAGGTTTTAATAAAATTAAAAATGAGAATACTTTTGTATTTAAAGATATGAAATTTATACAATACAAATATTAGTAAGAACCAACATAGATCTATCTCAACTAAGGATCCAAGTGATGATAGCAAGCAAAGTGAAGGGAAGAGAGGGGGAGGGAGATAGTGACAAAGATGGAGAGAGAGAGAGAGAGAGAGGAGGAGAGAGAGAGAGAGAGAGAGAGAGAGTGATCAGGGGAGACAAAGAGAAGGAGGTAGGAAGAGAGAGAGGAGAGAGAGAGAAGAAGAGAGTGGGGGAGACAAATATGGAGTTGGATGAAGAGAGAGAGATATTGAGTTGAAGGGGGGGAGAGAGGGAGGAAAGAGCTAAGGCATAGGGAGATAGAGGTGGAGAAAGAGAGGGAGTGACAAGGGATATATGGATAGAGAGAGAGGGAGAGAAGAGAGGAGGGGAGAGAGAGAATAGATGGGGATAAAGATAGGGAGAGAAGGGAAATAGATAGAGAGGGAGGAACAAATATGGAGGAGGGAGAGAGAGAGAGTGATGGGGGGGGGATAGAGGGAGGTGAGAGAGAAAGGGAGAGAGAGGAGAGAGAGATGAAGTTAGAGGGGGAGAGAGAGGGAAGGAAGAAGAAAGAAATAGAGGGAGAGAGGTAGAGAGTGAGAGGGAGTGACAAGGGAGTGATGGAGAATGGAGAGATAGAGGGAAGAGAGAGAGGCAGAGAGGAAGATGGAGGAAGAGAGAGATAGATATGGAGAGAGAGTGTGTATGTTTGGGGGTGAGATAAAGGGAGGGAATAAGAATGAGACACATAGATATAAATATAGATATTATAGAGTATTATATAACCTAGATCCATCTTAACCTAGATCTACCAAGCACCAAAAAATAGGTTTGCACATCGAGAGATTGGATCCCTCTCGGCGCTTGATAGATCCAGGTTAAGATGGATCTAAGATGGCTTAATAAGTTTGTAGTTGTATTTGATAAGCTAACCTTTTTTTTTATGGTTGTGTTTGAAGACAATTTTTCCATATTTGGTGTATTTATCATAATAATAATAATCTAATTTTAATTTAATTTTAAGCTTACCTTTTTTATGCAATGATTTTGTTGTTAGTTTATAGAGATAGACATGTTATACTTTTGGAATTTGGAAAGGAAACACATGCTATTAACTTGGTTGTATTGAAAACATTTAAGTGTAAGAAAGAAACATGCCCTCTTAACTTGGTTGTATTAAAAATATAAATGTTCTTGTATACTAGGTGGGTGCAAACAAGAGAGAGTATATGGTAAGTGGATCAAATAGGTAAAAACAAATGTTAGTTAAGGAAAAAGTTACAAAAATCTAATAAATAGGCTAGGGTTAGGATATTATTGTTTTGGGACATCTAAAGTTGAAGGTGCATTTTATGAAGGTGTAGTCTAAGCCCTTGGGTGTAGGGCACATATTATGTGTATCTTGGACTTTTGGTGTGTGTTAGTGGTGTCAACTAGTGGTGGAGTGTCCAACCAATGAGTAGGCAAAGTTTTTCATTTACAAGGTTTGCATCAATCAAGTATTCTCCCTCTCTACCCAACTCTAAGATGAGGAGTCTGCATAATGGACTTATTATTGTAACAAATTGCAAATATTTGATTATCTTTAGGTTCAAGGTGCTTGAAGTGGCTGCCTCAACCTAAAAATCTTTAAAGGAACTATGTGTTTTTAAATTAAACCCTTGTGGTCAAGGAGCTACAAAAGAGGAAGGCCTTGTGGCTATTTTTAAGGGGTTTTAATGACCCTCATCTTGTGGTAAATATGTAGATATGATACTAATGGTCCTAATCTTAGTACATTCATATATATAATGTAAATATTTTCCTATCACCTTGCATTGTGTAAATATGATAAATATTTTGTGGTTACCCTAATGTACATGCTGAAGTTCCACTTCCATAATTATGGGAAACACTTCTCAATTATCCTTGTGTACATGGAGAAGATCATAATTACTCTATGCGATAAAAACACCTAGTAATATTTTCCACTGAACACTATACAATAAACTTAACCCTAATATCTTAGTGAAGAACAAGTAACTAACTAGACTCTGGAAGGGTTTTTGGATTGACTGTTAGTGAAACTCATTACAATTAGGTGTGCCAATGTGTGGTGAGTGTTAGTGAGTGCTACGGAAACATAAGGGAGAAATAGGTCAAAATGCATGGAAATGAATGAATAAGAGTGTGTGATAGGGAGTGTCAATGAGTTATAGTTGTGGTAAGAGGGGAGTGACATGATATTATAAGAAACGCTAAGTCATTCTAGCATGCCAGAGAGACATGCAGCCAATATGTGCTAGGTGCCAAGGTGTGCCAAATAGTGCTAGGAAGTTTTAGAGAGCATTAGGGAAACACAAGGGAGCACTAGGTAAAAATAATGCATGCAAATGAATGATTAAGATTTTGTGATAAGAAGTGTCAGTGATTTCACGGTGTGCTAAGGAGGGAGTGACAAGGTATGCTAGGCAATGCTAAGGCATTCTAGAGGTTAGGGAAACATGACAAGATGTGATAGGTGCTAAGGTGTGCCAATATATGCTAGGGTGAGTTATGGAGTGTCAAGGAAAAACAAGGTAGCACTAGTTTCAAATGCATGGAAATGAATGAATAAGAGTGTATGACAAGGATTGTCAGCGAATTCTAGGTGTGCTAAGGAGAGAATGACAAGGTATGCTAGGTAGTTCCAAGGAATGCTAGAGTGCTAGGGAAACATGCCAAGATGTGCCAAGTCCTAGGGTGTGCCAATGTATGTCAGGGAGTGCCATGAGAACACAAGGGAGAACTAGTTCAAATTTCATGGAAATGAATAGATAAGAGTGTGTGATAGGGAGTGTCGGCAAGTTCCAATTGTGTCAAGGAGGGAGTGCCAAGGGTATATGCTAGGCAGTGCCAAGGCATGCTAGATTTTCAGGGCATGTTATGGAGTGGTAGGGTTTGTTAGGGAGTGGAAAATGATGCCAAGGAATGCAGGGGATGATAATGTGTGCCATGTAGTGCCAATGGATTGTTATACATGCTAGATGTTATGGCATGTGAAGATGTAAACTATGTTGCTTAGTTGTTTTATGAGCACTATTGGATGCGAGCCTTGACTTGGTAACTTGTTAAGTGGGATGAGTTAATATTGGACATGAGAAGCCTAAGATGATTTATAGTCCATTAGGGGAACAAGGCATAGTCTAGTTGTAGTAAATGTAACTTGGTAAAGTTGTTGTAGTCGAGGCAAGAATTGGTTCGGTTCCTAAGTCTAAAAGAAAATAAGGGTAGTTATGAGGGAATGATAATTAAGGAGTGTTTGGGAGTGTCAGGGAATCATAAGGGAGAACTAGGTCAAAGTGCATGGAAATGAATGAATAAGAGATTATGCCAGGGAGTGTCAGTGAATTCTAGGTGTCCCATGGACAAAGTGTGTTAGGAAAATTTCATATTAGGACTTGTAGGAGGAAAGCCTACAATTTTGATAAGAGGATGGAAAAATAAGTTTGAGACAAAGGGAGACTTTGGTCTAGGCACAACACTATTTTTTCAATGACTTGGTTGGGTTCCCAAGTCACAAAAAAGTAAGGTTATCTATGAGGGCATGAAAACTAGGGAGTGCCAAGGTGTGTAGGGAATTTCAGGAAGTGCTAACACATGTTATAAAGTTCCAACGAATTTTAGGCATTTCAAGACATGCCAAGTGCTAAGGCATGCCAATGTATGCTAGGTTCTAGGATGTGGCACCAACATATGCTAGTGATTTCCAAGGAAACACGAGGGAGGACTCGTTTCAATTAGATGTAAATGAATGAATGTGCATGTGTGATAGGGTGTTAACAAGTTATAGGTGTGCTAAGGAGGGAGTAACAACGAATGATAAGCAGCGCCAATAGATGATAGAGTGGTAGGAAATCCTACTAAGATGTGACACAATGCGATGGTGTGCCAATGTGTGCCAAGGAATGTTAGGGAGTGTGAGGGAAACACAAGGGAGAACTAGGTCATAATGCATGGAAATGAAGCAACAAGAGTGTGTGGCATGGAGTATTAGTGAGTTCCATGTGTGTTAAGGAGGAGTTACAAGGCATGCTTGGCAATGCTAAGGAATGCTAGAGTTTGAGGGAGACATGCGGCCAATATGTGCCAACGCATGTAAGGAAGTGTTAGTTGGGAGTGCCAGGGAAACAGAAGGGAGAAATATGTAAAAATGAATGGAAATGAACAAATAAGAGTTTGTGATTAGAATTTTCAGTGAGTTCTAGGTGTGTTAAGGACAAACTAACAAGGTTTTCTAGGTAGTGTTAAGGCATGATAGAGGCTAGGGTGACATGCCAAGATGTCATAGGTGCTATGGTGTAACAACACGTGTTAAGGAGTGATAAGGAGTGCTAGGGAAAAATAAGGGAGAACTAGGTAAAAATGCATGGAAATGAATGAATAAGAGTTTGTGACCAAGAGTGTCAACAATGTCTAGGTGTGCTAAGGAGAGAGTGACAAGGTATACTATGTAGTGCCAAGAAATTCTAGAGTGTTAAGGTTGTAGGCCAAGATGTGTCAGGTGCTAGGGTGAGCTTGGGAGTATTAGAGGGTGTCAAGGAAACATAAGGAAGCACTAGTTCAAAATGCATGGAAATTAATGAATGAGAGTGTGTGAGAGGGAGTTTCAATGAGTTCTAGGTGTGTTAAGGAGGGAGTGACAAGGTTATATGCTAGGTAATGCCAAGGTATGCTAAACTACCAAGGCATGTCAGGAAGTGCCATGGTGTGCTAGAGAGTGTCAAAGCATGCCAAGGAATGTAGGGGATGTAGAAATTCCCACTGTATATCAACATATTATGCAATATACTAAAACATAATACAAGATCTACTTCTACAACACTTTGTTGAAGCTTAATCGAATTGAGCAAGATCAAGATAACACATATAACTGAGAATGAGAAATCAATCACACATAACACAAAAGAAATAACCCAAGGAAAGCCTTAGCGTAAAACCCCAATGTTTGTATTATCATACAAGTGGAAATCTTATTCAACTTACAAAAAGAATCAGCGCTCAAGCTATCCTGCTCTCTCTGCAATCAAACAATACAACTCACAGATTGAATAGACACTATATATGTCCTCCTCAAGCCCTCCAAGCCTCCTATTTCCTTGTGCAGTTTTCCTTGGGGTCCAATGATGTCACATGTGTGAATTTGCCCCATCACACTCACTAAACCTGAAGAAGTAACTACGCAATCCTCAAGGAAAGAATTCATTCTTCATGCAAGGAATATTCAGAATGTAATATTCTAGAAACTTATAGTACACTACCCCTCGATCTGATCTCAACTAGGTCTTTGTCTAAACTGACATGCAAAAGTTATTGATGAGAGAATACTCAGTTATCTGAAGTGCAATAGTTACATGCATGCAAGCATTAACTAACTGAACTTACATTAATTCAACAAACTTTTTGAATCAATCGAACTGGACTTGACTTAGTTAACTGAGCCAAATAATTACAACTCATCCTTATCTCTTTAATTGATGGATAAATTCCTCAATTAATGGAGAAACTGTTGCATGTCCCCACATATACTTCATGTTTGATTTTCCTTAACTAATTAACTCAAGATGAATTAATTAATTATTTTACAAACAACTGCTATGATCAAATTCGAATTTTACTTTACTATTTTAGTTTAGGGACTGACTAAAATAGGAAGGTATCCCGAAATGCTATTTATAGAATGCTATTTTTAGCACTTCCATTTTTCCATCCATTGTTGCTAAGATCAACACTAGCTAAACTGTTATTTATAACAGTGTTATTTTTAGCAATTCTATTTTTAGAATTTCTTGTTGCTATTTTCAAAACTCCCTCTCAATAAGAAAGGGATTATCAGTAACCCCAATCCTGTCTCTGTGGAACTCAAACTTGCATTTTGACAACGCCTTAGTCAAAATATCTATATCTTGTTTCTCAGTCGAAACATACAACAACAACATGATCCTCTTGACCACATAGTCTCGAAGATGGTGATACCGGATAACAATGTGCTTGGACCTGTCATGAAAAAATGGATTCTCAGAGAGTTTGATACAACTCTGGTTATCGCAATAGATCATTGTAGGATCCATCATCTGACCAAACAATCCCACTAGAATCTTCCGCATCCAAATGGCCTCACATGCAGCTTGACTAGAAGCCTCGTATTCAACCTCTGCTAACCTAAGTGCAATTGATCTATGTTTCCTATTGTACTAGGAAACTACAACTAAACCAAGGTTGAAGATTCCTCCAGAAGTGCTCTTCCGGTCTGATGGACTCCCTGCCCAATCCGCATCTATGAAGCCCTGAAGCTTCACTCCCTTTGTTCATCCATACCATAGTCCAAACTGAGATGTGCCTCTGAGGTATCTTAGCACATGCTTCGCTACCTTCTATAACAACTTGGTAGGTTGAACCATAGCTTGACTCAACTAGTTCATTGCAAAGCATAAGACGGGTTGTGTGGTCACCAGATACATAAGTGAACCCACTAGCTGCTGATAAACAATAGCAGCTACTACCTCACTTGAAGTAGCATCCTCCTTCCTCTAGTTCCCAACTAGTGGAGTGTGCATGGGCTTGCACTTCTCCATGTGAAAGTGTCTGAGTATCTCAATGGCATACTTGCCTTGAGACACAAATACTTCCTCATCTTTATGCCACACCTCCATGCCTAGAAAGTAGTGCATAAGGCCCATGTCCTTCATCTCGAACTCTCTTGCAAGGTCCTCCTTGCAAGACTGTATTAGCTAATCATCACCTATCAAAATTAGATCATCGACATAAACAAAAATGATCAATGGTTTACCTTCTACCATGATGTGGTAAAGTTTCACATTTGCTTCACTCTTGGTGAAGCCCAAACTAGTGAAATAACTGTCGATCCTAATGTACAAAGAACGGGGTGCTTGCTTCAGCCCATACAGAGCCCTCTTGTGTCTGCACACATGCGACTTATGATCGAAGGTTTCAAAACCTTATGGCTACTCAATGTACACCTCCTCCTCAATCTTCCCAGTAAGGAATGTTATCTTCACATCCATACGGTGGATCTTCCACCCCATCTGAGCTGATAGTGCTAATATCAATCTAATCGATGAGTACCTTGCTACAAGAGAAAAAAGTCTCATCGTAGTCGATCCCCTTGACCTGTGAGAAACCCCGGGCAATAAACATTGGCTTATGTTTCTCAACATTTCCATCAGTTGCCTGCTTTACCTTGTAAAGCCATTTGGAACTCACTACTGACTTTCCCTGAGGCATTGGGACAGCATCCCACACACTATTCTGAATGATAGAGTCGTACTCCTCTACCATTGCATCAACCCAGACTGGCTGCTGCACTGCCTCCTTGAATGAAGAAGGTTTGGTATCTACACACTCCCCAACCAGGGCCATGTACCTAGTGTACTTCTTGGATGACCTCCTCTATTTGTGCTAAGAAGATGGTTGTTCCACATTCTCCTGTGCATCCAGCATCAACCTGTCAACTTCCCTTGAGCATTTCCACCCATCTTTGGAAGTCTCAACATGAGTTGATGTATCCACTCCTGGCTCCTTTGCATGCAGCTACTCCGCATCAATCTGAGGCTCCTCCTACTTAGGAACAGAAGGTTCCTCATCTACATGCAACTCGAGATCCATCTCAAGTGATAAGCTCATGGTTTTTTGCTTGTCGAACTTCAAATCCTTGTGTACCATTGTCATCTGAGTGGAAGGCAAGTACACCTGATAGTTGTGGGGTGTATTCGTGTACGGCACAAGTATTCCTAACTCAACTTCTTCCTAGCATCTTTAGTCACATGACAGTAAACTGATGATCCAAAGATTCGGAAGTGACTTACATCAGGTTGCTTCCCAGAATAGGCCTCCATAGGTGTCTTCATTCCTAGTATATAGTGAGGGCTTCTATTATGCAAGTTGCTATATTGCATGCCTCAGCCCACAAATGCAGTGGTAGGATTTGGTCATGCAACATTGCTTGAGTTGCTCCCACAATCGGTATGTTCTTCCTTTTGGCCACCCCATTCTGTTGTGGGTTATGGGGTGCCATAAATTCCCATTTAATACCTTCTTCTATGCAAAAGTATTTAAATTGTTGGGAGACATACTCTCCACCATTGTCGCTACGCAAGCCTTTTATTTTATTTCCAAATTATTTCTCTGCCAAGGCTTTAAACTCACAAAATCTCAAGAAGGTCTGATCCTTATTTTGCATAAAGTAGATCCAACATCTATGAGAAAAATCATCAATAAAAATAACATAGTACCTTTGTTTAACAGTGGAGGTTGTAGAGAAGGGTCCACAAACATCTGAGTGAACTCACACCAGGACTGCTCTATCTCTACTGTCTCGATCCAAAAAGGCAGATTTCACATGCTTACCCAAGGTTCAACCATTGCATGTAGTTGTCTGTTCAATTTTTCCCTTAGGTAATCTACTAGAAATCTATTGCATGATCTTCAAGGCTCCATGGTACAAGTGGCCCAGTCTTCTATGCCATAGCTCACCAATATCTTGGCTCTGCACCATCTCAGCTTTGGAACTCAAAGCAGGACAATCATCTACCTCTAGCTTGTAGAGATTCTTGACTCGAATCCCTATTCACTTTGTCTATCCAGTACCAATATGCCTAATGAATACTTTTCCTTTACTGAAGACTACATCATAGCCTTTATCTTCTAGCATAGTGACAGACACAAGATTCTTCTTCAAACTTGGTACATACTTTACATCAGTCAGGGTGAGGGGAGCTCCATGCTTCCTCTAAAACACAACCGTACCTTCACCTGAAACACGGTACTTTCCATCATCACCCATCTCAATCCACATATGGAGTTCCTTCTCCTCCAAGGTATTGAAAATATTCTTATCACTTGACATGTGGAATGAAGCTCCACTAAACAGGTACCACACACATCTCACCATGGATAAAACCATGCATGCGATAAGCAAGAAATATAGCTTAAGTTGTGAGGCCAAAGCCTCACCATCAGATCCCTTCGAGGAACCCTTCTTAGATTTCTTC
The DNA here is from genome assembly GCA_000404065.3 of Pinus taeda. Lineage (NCBI taxonomy): Eukaryota > Viridiplantae > Streptophyta > Pinopsida > Pinales > Pinaceae > Pinus > Pinus taeda. The sequence goes on from APFE031550462.1 coordinate 176,461, forward strand.
TGTGGACAATTCGTAGCATAATGGCCTATTTCATGACAATGAAAGCATCGCACTTTTGATTTGTCAATCTTCTTCCCACCATGGGAAGAACTGGATTTGGAATGGGACACCTTCCCTTTTCCTTTCCTCGCCTTACTCACTAAGGCTAGGTTTTCCTCGTCATCTTTCTTCAATGAGGATCCATCTATGGTGCTTATTATTATTTCCTCCTACATCAGTTTTGACCAAAGTTGTTCCCAATATGGCAGTTTTTCTCTTCCATTAACCGAACCTTGGTAGCTATGCCAGCTCTTAGGAAGACCGAGGAGTGTAAGACTCACCATGTCATCATTAGCGGTCATGATCCCTAGACTTCCAAGCTCATCCCTGCAGGTGGCGAGCTTGTTCAGATATTTAGAGATTATGCACCCTTTTCACACTTGATCTTATGAAGCTTGTCTTTCAGCGCCAGCTTCCTCTGATCACTAATTTTCTGATATAGATATTTCAATGTTTTCCACTTCGAAAATGGTGTCTCCTTCCCATGGAGGCTTGAGACAATGTGATCTTGAACTCCCTCCAGGAGGATTCTCCTTACTCTAGCCACACATTTCTTCCATTCCACAAGTTGATTAGCATCATTTGGCTTGGGGACTTCTAGATCAATGAAGTCCTTTAGACTATTATCCTCTAACACTACCTCCATGCGATCCTTCCAGGCTATATAATTCAAGCTACCATCAAGGGCATACTCGATTCTTAAACCACTGAAAGCCATAGGTGAAATTGAGATGTGATAAGAACTCGATTTCTATATTCAGGAACCACAAACTTTGAACTTCTCCTTCTTGTATACTTTTCTTTGCCTTTATCAGCTTTGCTCTGATACCATGTAGAAATTCCCATTGTAGATCAACAGATTATGCAATATACTAAAACACAATACAAGATCTACTTCTACAACACTTTGTGGAAGCTTATTCGAATTGAGAAAGATCAAGAGAACACATATAACTGAGAATGAGAAAACAATCACACATAACACAGAAGAAATAACTCGGGGAAAGCCCTAGCCTAAAACCCTAATCTTTGTATTATCATACAAGTGAAAATCTTGTTCAAGTTACAAAAAGAATCAACTCTCAAGCTATCCTACTCTCTCTACAATCAAACAATACAACTCACGGACTGAATAGACACTGTATATGTCCTCCTCAAGCCCTTCAAGCCTCCTATTTCCTTGCGCAGTTTTCCTTGGGGTCCAATGATGTCACATATGTGAATTGGCCTCATTACACTCACCAAAACCTAAAGAAGTAACTGTGCAATCCTCAAGGAAAGAATTCCTTTTGCATGCAAGGAATATTCACAATGGAATATTCTAGCATCTGATAGTACACTGCCCCTCCATCTGATCTCAATTGGGTCTCTATTTGAATTGACATGCATGAGTTATCTATGAGAGAATACTCGGTTATTTGAAGTGCAATAGTTACATGCATGAAAGCATTAACTAATTGAACTTACATTAATTCAACAAACTGTTTGAATTAATCTAACTAGACTTGACTCAGTTAACTAAGCCAACTAATAACAACTCAATATTACAACTCATCCTTATATCTTTAACTGATGGATAAATCCCTCAATTAATGGAGAAACTATTACATGTCCCCACATATACTTCATGTTTTATTTTCCTTAACTAATTAACTCAAGATGAATTAATTAATTATTTTACAAACAACTGCTAAGATCAAATTTGAATTTTACTTCACTATTTTAGTTTAAGGATTGACTAAAATAGGAAGGTATCCCGAAATGACATTTATAGAATTCTATTTTTAACACTTCCACTTTTCCATCCATTGTTGCTAAGATCAACACTGGATAAATTTCTATTTATAGTAGTGCTAGTTTTAGCATTTCTTGTTGCTATTTTCAACAGGGGATGTTAACACATGCCACATAGTGCCAAGGCATTCTAAGACATGTTAGGTGCTGTGGCATGTCAAGATGTAAATTTTGTTGCTTAATTGTTTTAGACCAAGGTTGGATGTGATGAGCCTTGTCTTGGTAACTTGTTAAGTGGGATGAGTGAGATTGTACATGAGTACCCTAAGATGAGTTACAAGTATTTCTTAGGTGAACAAGGCATATGTTGACTTTCCAATCAAGGTTTTGCCTTAGAATTTTTTATGCGAACACACTCAAGTGCCACAACACATCTACTATGCATAATGAAATCTTCCATGAAAGAAAAAGTAATGGATTGAATGCACATAGTTTTGGATCTGCACATATTCATATGTTAAGCTTATTATTGTGATATACAATAGCCATTTATATGTCTGGTGTAAGACTCCTACAAAGATTTCTATCCAACAACAACATCTCTGTGGTAAAAGGTGTACTGTCAGAGGTTGCTCCATCAAAAATAGCAACCAAAAGGGACCTTACTGTGCACAGAGATGAAGAATTAAGAATATTGTTATCTATGAGTGCTAATGTGGAGGTGTGGAACAAAATTACCAATCAAGATCTAAAAAGGAAAATGTGTGATTATATATACATGTGTTGTAGTATTTGGAGAAATGATAACCTAACCCACAAATTTGTTGACATTTTGCTAGACTTGACCTATAATTGTTCCTAAATTTAATAAACATGTAAAATAGGACTAAATTTTCAATACAAAATATAAATCGATAGGGACATGGCCAAATTGTGAAAGTGTAAAAATTGGTATGGTTTAAAGGGACTGATCCCTCTGAAAAGTCTTAAATGTGGCAATGAAGGATGAGCCTCATTCTAGAACCCCTTTGGGCATCCATCCTAGGAATTGGTGTAGGATGCAACACTTCAGAATAATGTTTGTAGTAGTGATGTCAACACTTGTATAGTGACATGGGGTAGGAGTTGGCCTGTCAAAGCTCATTGGTCTACTTTGGAACTTCTTTAGGGTGATGCCTTAGATGATTTGGAGTACGAGGGCATGATTTGATATTTAGTTTGCATTGAAGAATCTTTAGAGGCTAGATACTGCAGAAAACCCCTTATTCTGAACAAGGAAGCACATTCCACTAAAGAAAGTAACAGAAGGTACACAGATTTGAAACTCAAATCACATCACTATTTATTACTCTTTAAAGCAAGAAATAACTAAAAATTTCAAACACTACTATTCACTTTTCCTTTAATCTAGAAGGTACAATGAATATGGAAACATGTACAACAATGTCTCAACTTTCTTAACTCCTAATCCTAATGCATATTGCTTGCATGGATAGATAAGACAATTAAAGTCTGTCGCTATTGAATATGATATGATATATGCAAACATGCTTCCTTAGCTAAGGTTGAGAATTAATAACTAGGGAAGTGCTCCTTTTAACTGTGCAAACAAAAATTAAATAAAGCAAAGAGTTTCGCTATTCCAGGTGCCATAAATGAATCCAGTGCCTAAGGTAAGTGCTTTGCCTAGAACAAGATATTAAGGACTCAGAAACTTTGTTGCTTCCTTCAAGAGAGGTGTATGCCAAATATAACTAAGCTATCATGAACTATCCTCCAAATTCATTCACCTCTAACAGAAATCTTGTGCCCAGAAAAAGACAAGAGACCAATATCCAACAAAATCCGTTGACCAGCCAGAGACCCTTGTGCTCAAACAACGAGATAATAAGGGAATGCCAACTAGGGTGGATTATTTCACCACTAAAACTGACAAGAGATAGAATGGGTAAAAAACTATCAGACCTAATTCTCAAGAACAAATGAATTAATCCACACTTGGTGATCCAAAATGAATTCAATCCTTCTTTATTTATAGATTTTGCAGAGGAATTTCATATTCTTAAGTAATTGAGTAAACCTTATTCCAAACCCAAAATTTGGTTTTTTAAGCCCAGTTTCCCCAAAAATTTCCCAACAATGGGTATTTTGGGTTTTTTCCCCTTTATGGAGGACTATAGTCTACGGGGATGGAAAGGATATTACGTCCCATTCATCCTCCATTTCTAGAGGACGTTACATGGCACCTAATAAAAGAAATAGTGCTTTAGTTTAGAAGGTAATAATTAAATGCTTATTTCTTTCCACATAGGACATACATCTTGCAAAAATGATCATGGGGTACAAATAGTACAAAAGGCCTAAATCTTACTAGCATTGTCATAGTACAAGAATAAAAAACCTTTCAAGTGAAACAAGGTCAGTACCACATACTACGAGCACAAATGACAAATTCAAAAGAAATATACTTATTCAATGAAAGAATGACAAATCATATTAGCGCACTTTAAATTTAATAGCTCTTGAGTTGCAGTGTCAATCAAAATTTCTTAGGTTGGATCATAATTAAGTACTCAATGTTGTTTTTGGTCCAATTTGGGGAAAAGAAGGAGCTATTGATGACAATGGGATGATCAGGCTTTTCAAAAGGGAGCTCTGCTATATTTTTCAACATACAAGCCATTCATTCTAGCGGAGGAGATATAGAGAAGCCTTTAATAAGGACCTTTCCAAGGTCAATTTGGAGGAAAATCCATTTTCAAAGCTTAAACATAGTTCTAGATTAAAACAAGAGTAGTCATTTTTCAAAACAATTATTAATTCCCAAGAAATTGGAGCCGAGCTGACATGTTGACCATTTATTCTTCCACTGGACAAGGAAGCATTTATGAAAAGTCCTTGGCCCTTTGATCTAGTATTTGATGTAAATATACTGATTAGAAACATAGTAAGAGATGCAGTTTATATTAAGGAAAAGGGAAAAATAGAGGGCCAGATAATAATTATCTCTAAAAAACTATCAATAAAATCCTAACATATTTTAAATGGAAAAGGATAACTCCGTCATTATTTTTTTCTTTAGAAACTTTTCTAATTTCCATGATTGAAGCATGTATTCATTCCTTGAAAGAAGCTCACAAATGCTTTTGATATTGGTTGAAGAAAAGGAAATGTGCAAAGTTACACTCACATAGAGGTATGGAAAAAAGTATGTGGAGCTTGTTGTCCTAGACTCCAAACAAAGAATGGACAAAAGGTGAAAAAACCAAGTCAAAAGGTATGTGTAGCTTTTGTCATGTAGAGGTAGGTGTTAACTCCACACTCTACAGGGAAGGCTTTGCAGCGCAAGTGACACAAAGGTTTGCATGCAAAACTTTGGATTAAAAGGAGTGGAGCTTGATGCTACATGTCCACTATTACCCCATTTTTTCTATGAGTTACAGGAGATAAAAATAATGAGATACGGGAGATACAGAGTAGATACTATTGTTATTCAAATTTAATAAAAAATATTACTATGTCTTCCTCGATATAAAAGAAACATCTGCCATAAAATATTTTCTACATGAACTTGATTTAAAATGAATCTCTTCCGTTGACACGTCCAACCACAAATAGAAACGATGCCGATGGGCCAATTTCAGTTTAGAAAATTCACAATTAGTTTCAATTGTAAGATCTCCTATTTTCAGTTCAGATTTCCGTTACAAGCAGTGAAACAAGACTCGTCGATCAATCGTGATTAATCACGAGTTGGAATCTGCTCACTCTCCAAATGATCCGATCAAAATATTTGCAAGTCTAACTCACGTTGACCAATTTTAACTCATGGTCAATGCAAGTTTGACTTGAGACTTTCCAATTAAAGCATATTCCTGCGATTGATTCCAATTTATTTGATTTTCAACCTTGACTCGATGAGCACGAGGTTTTCAAGTTTAGGTATTCCGCATTACTAAAAACTAAATGTCAGTCGTTCCAAAATTTATTTCTCATTTCTTTGGCCCAAATCTCATACGTCAAGACCTTCAGTAATCAATCACTACTCACTATTACACAGTCCAAACTCAATATCGAGGAACCGCCAAGGTAAGCCTAAGTCCAGACTCCATATCGAGCAGTCGCCAATGTGTGCTCTATCCATACTCCATATCGACCATCGGGCAGTCGCGCGTCACCTTCAGCATGTGTTACCTTTATGCTTAGCCGCTTCACTATTTAACAATCGAGGCACATTGGCACTTGGCTTAAATAATAGGTATATTACTATATTGAAATTTCAATGTCATTTTCAATGGCAAGTTCCAAGTTTCAATATTCAACAATTGAAGGAATGGCATATTCCTTTCGTTATGACTTTTCAACCCTATAAATGGGGCTTAAATAGATTTTAAAAATGCACTAATAAATGGTTGCATACCAACCATTGACCAATTCATCAAGCATTCCTTCCTTGGTCAATGTCTTGCTGACTTCAAAGGCTTTAACCAACCATTCACAACTTTGGGTGTTTTTGTTCTTCCAGAATCTGTTATTGATATATTGGTTTAGTTTTCTTATGCTAAACAAACTTGCAAATTCAAGATTACAATGTAATATATGTTGATAATATTTCCTTTAGGTAGCATTTCCTCATATATACCTAATTGTGTTTCAAGTTCATAATTATATATTAGGTCGAAATGTGCTTGTGTTGTTGGATAGATTCCTCTTTGATCCTTAACAAAACCTCATTTCCTTTAAAACCAACCCTCTTTTTTGAGAAGTTATATACTGCATTTTTAATTTTTAATTTTTATTGTGTTTTATAGGAGCCAAATTAAATAGAAGGCACAACTCCAAATCTAAATAGAAGCTGCAATTTAAACACAAGTCCAAAACAACAACAATGTCGAGGGAGAAGGACTTTTCTTGGGCTTATTGTGACAAGATTCTTGGAGACCCTAAGCTCCTTTGTAAATTATGCAAAGATAAATGTAGTGAAGGAATTTATAGATTCAAGTACCACCTTGCACAAATACCTGGCCATCATATAGGTCTCTGCAAAAACGCTGACAAGAAAGTTAAACACCAAGCAACCTTGGCCATTGATATGTTGAGTCAGCATAATGCAAAGAAAGAAAGGCAGAAAAAAGAAATAGGAACTACTAGAGTTGACAATTTTTCTTCCACTACCACATTTTTATCTCCCTCTATTGAATCTTGTTAGCGCTCAAATATACCTTAGGCTGAAATAAGGTAAAACTCGAGGCTACATCAAACCACGCTCAGCCTCGTAGCTAGCCCTACGAGGACAGGAGAGGGCTCTCTCCGAGTAAATCCCGGCAAAAGGTGATCAATGAGGTCGAGATGACTGAATTGATGACTAATTTTAGGCTAGGTATGAAGTACAAGGACTTTGAAATTGATTTTTTAAGGTTTTGTTGAATTCAAGGGAAAGGCAATTTTGGGTGTGGGGAGATGAGGCACAGCTTTTGCAGAGGTCTACTTGGGGCAAGATAGGCGATTGTTTTGATGCCTTTAAAGTGATTGAAAGGATAGATCTGACTGGTGAGAATTTAAGGAGAGCAAGAAACTTTCAAGGGTTCTCCCTAAACAGATGAAAACATGGAAAATTAAACAAACTTAAAGGCAGAGCATAGAAATTTTATGGATTCTACCTTAACACTTCATTTGTTTAATTGCAGAAGATTAAAGAAGGAAAGTGGTACACATACACAACTTACAAGTACTGAAAGAAGCACACCATAAACACATAAAGCCACATGAATCCCAAATAGTGTTGCAAAACCCTGGTCTTTCCTTTACCAAAAATGCAGATAAGATATGTACAATAGAGTGTCAAGCTATTCCCAAGAGTCCAACCCTGAAAATGACTAAGAAAATACATAATATAGGAAATCCAACACATTTCGTTGCCTCTAGGGGTCAAGCTCATCATCGTAGGAGCTGTTTCAACCAATTCTAAACAAAGCACTACAATCTAGGCAGTCAAAACAACTTGCCTCTATAAGCTAGGAAACCAATTCATTCATTAAATTTTTGCTATTTTATGAATGAATCATCTAGAATAGGTAAATAAGTGTCAAATCAACATAATATTCCATTAATTACATCAAGAAGGGTGAAAAATCAGATCACAAGTCAAAACTGGTCAAACTGGCTTCATTTGCTGAGCTGAGGATGAAACCTGTGCCAAAAAAACGTGTGCACTGCGCGCATTTCCACCTATTTTTGAGGCACTTCCTGGCATCTAAATTGAGCTCAGGTTGTCCTGTTGGAAATCCCTGTATGTCTACTTTCTAACCCAAGTGGAATTTTCCAATTTGGCATCCATTTGACCCTGCAAAAGTGCATTCTCCCAGAAGTACTTCCTACTGGTGCAAAAAGTGGCAGAAAGGTGATTTTCATGATGTTTTTGAGCCTTTTGGTTTCCCAAAACTTGATGAAATGCTTTGGAAATGGCTGAGCATGTATAATTCATCATGACAAATCCAAAACTACAAGCCATTTGTGATTTGGACCTCCCCATCTTATGGGTCGCGCGCTGCGCGCTACGCGTAGAGCCAAAAAAACCTGTTTTGCAAGCCAAAAATTTCAAAATGACAAAATTTTCTCCGAATTCGCTAAGATTCAGAGTGAAGACCCTCTATCATGTGTTGTACCCCACCAATGAAGCCTCAGCCAAAATTTGGAGTGGATCGGGCTTTTTCTGTCACTTTAGCGCTTTGCTGAAACGCCTCTTTAGGATCTTCATTTTCGCTTTGCAAACATGCATGCGAGCCCAATAGTGAGTTTTCATATGACGAAGCATGTCTTTGTCCCTGTTTTCCTTCGCCAACAACTTCTCCAAAAGAGTGTTTACTTGGATGAGCATTGATTCTTGATTAATGAGTGTCAAATCACCGGGTCTCCTTCGGGCCAATTCCCGGTCTTCCCAGATCTTCCGCAGCTCATAAAGTGCATGCTTATCTTCCAGCTGTTTGTTGCGTTGCGCCAAGTAGTTGATCACCCATTTAGCCATCTGCAATTTCTTTTGCAACGACTCATTCTTGGCCCTTTTCTCTCGGATGATCTCCTTGAGCTCCGAGTTAGGAGAGCTAGCATCAACATCAATGATACCCATGTCCTAACCTCCTGAAGGACCCTCATAAAACATGGGTCTCTTGCCCCTATCCTGAATATGTACCTATGCTGAAGACGGAGGTGAGACCCCTTCCACATGATGTGGAGATAATACTCGATGTGATGATGATGTCAACGAGACCCCTTCCACCCCGGGTGGAGATAGTACTCGTCGTGCAGATGCAAATAAGGCCCTGTGGCCTCTCTGATATGTCACATATAGTGGAGCATCGACATGCTCGGTCTCAGGAATGTCAAACTGCTGTGAAAGCCCTCCCTCATCATGAACTATCTCTGGAGGAGGCTGTAGTGTGGAAAAGTAATCACGGGAGCTGAAATCCTCCCAAGTAATACCCTGCTGTCCCAACTGATGCATCACTATGATTTTGATCAATACATAATGATATATGCTCCTATGCTGATGTGCCGGGCTCTTCCTTTGTACTAAAGGCACCATCCTCTCTATGTTACGACACATGAAAAGCAAAATGTTCATCATACGTACCCTTGTGAAATGCATCAACAAACGGACATGGTATGCATAGAGACGCGATAATATACCCTCACAGCTGAAATACCGAATGATGAGTTTCATCAACGGTGCAAACTCATCTTTCAGGAATCTGAAAGGAAAAGCTGCGCTCAAGTGTCTGATATACCCGGGCTTGATATATGGCTCATAGTAAAATTTGTCTAGCATCTGGTGTTTGCTCCATTCCTCCCCTACATTTGGTATCCCGGTGGCTTGAGCAATAGTCTCGGGTGACAAGGTAAAATTCAATCCGGCAAGGTTTACATGACCATCCTGTAGATTAAAAACAAATAGATGGACTAGTTCCCGATGATGCTGAGTTTGTGAGATCATCTCACAATATTGGAAACATGGTTGGCGCCGAAAACAATCCATTGCAAGTGAGCAAGCTTGCAATTGAGCCAAAGAAGTAGGCTCTTCCCTAACATGTTGACCACTTTTGCCACCTTTGTGATACCTCCATGGCACATTTGGCACATTTACCTCCGGTGTAGAATCACTATCATACTCCTGCTCATATACTGACTCGATCTCTGACATGTTCTTTAGAAACAAGATAGATGGAATATATATATGCTGATATACAAGTGTGTGAAAAAATGACTATAGACTTTTTCTTTTTCTCAAAATGTTGTGACCAAGAGGACACAAATGTACAAGGGAATTGTTAGGAAAGGGAAAACATTAGGGAAATGGGGAAAATGGAAATAAAACAAAGAATTTAGAGAAGGGAAGGGACATGGAAATCTTGAATTTTTAGGGTTTTGGGATGAGGTAGGGATCATGTGTTTGTAATAGAAGTGAGGGATTAGGATTTGAGGGAGGATAGTCTAGGGTTTATGAGGAAATTATTGGGGAAAATAATGGTGAATATAGGGGATGGGAGACAAAAAAAAGTAGGAAAAAATGATAGCCTTGGTAACATTTAGTTTTTAAAACCCTTCATAAATTTTTGCATTCAAATTCTTACAGCAATTTAATGGACAAAGGAGGGTTTTTCCACTTGGTTTTCTAGGGCTAACATATCATAATCCTTTACATAAACCGTTCAAAACCAAGAATAAGCCATGGATATAAGCCTACCTGTGAATTTGTGTTTGAGAGGAGGCGTTTTAGTGTTTTTCTGGACCACATTTGGGCTTAAACCCCAGTGTGCCACGCGCCTCACCCAACGCGTTGTGCGCGTACAAATTCTCACTGTGCTTGGTTGCCTGATGCGTCGCGCGCCTAGTCCAGTGCGTCGCGCGCACTCAATGACATAGTGCATTTTGCAGGAGACTTTTGGAAACCTTCCTAGTGTCCAAATTGGGCACATGATAGCTCGTTGGAAATTCCTTTGCGTCTACTTTCCAACCCAACCGGAATTTTTCAATTTGGAGTTCATTTGCTTTGTCAAAAATCAAATCTCCCAAGACTTGTAGAAATGTGCCAAATGAGGTTGCCTCAAGGTAGAGTGCTGTTACAGGCAACTTTTAAATGCCTTCCTCAACTCCAAATTGAGCTCATGATAGCTCATTAGAAATATATTTTTGTCTAGTTATCCGTTGACTCATCCAGAAAGTAATTGGGCCAACCAAGCTAGGAGAAAACTTGATTTTGCCAAGGTCACTCTAGAGGTGCGTTCAATTCTCCTAAGGCAACGGTATTTTTGACATTTCTCTAAAACCATGACACCTGTGTAAAAAGTGAAGGAGGTTTTTCTTATTTGGCATGTTGTGGACAAAAACCTCACTCAGTTTTTCAATATTCATCTTTGATTGCTCTGAAAAATCTTTTGAGTGAAACTTATCCCGATGTGTGAAACAAGGGATTTTGTCGAAATGAAGCGAAATGAAGGGGATAAGGGGCTTCTAAATTCTTGGGGAAATTTTTGGAAGTAGGGAGGGATGTTAGGAGTAGGGGAAAGTGGAATCTTAGAGATCGAGTGAGGGGAAGAGGTCCAAAAGGGCAAAACACAGGCCTAGCCTAGAAAATTGCCAAGTTGTGGCAAGAAACTAGGGTTTGTGCAAAAATGAGGAATTTGGAAAATCTCAATGATGGGAAGTGTTTAATAAGGTACATTAATGATGGGGGAAAGTGTATTAACATCAGGATACAAGTTTTGCTAATGATTTGACCATTCAAGAGAAATTGCCTTCAAAACCCTAGGAGAGGGAAATGAACCTTCCCTAGGCGCAACTAAGGCATGAACAAGGTGTAAAATGACCCAATGGAACCTAAAATGATGATAAAAACCTTCTGAATGGTGATAGACTCAGCTAAATGGTGACATGGACCAAAATTTGGACAATTTTGAAAAGAGTGAAAACAAACCCTAGACCTAATGCCTAGTGACCAAATTTTGCTTGAAGACTCCCTGAAATGACAAATTTGACCTTAACACTCTGAGACCACTTTGTAAGAGCATATTTGATCACTGGAGGAAGGCTGGAAATACTGACACTAACATTGGCTCCAATGGGGATGGTAGCTCCTTGGAGGTGCCAAGAACGACAGATCTTTGGGAGAGCAGACAGTGCCTTCATCCATTGGGCCATGGAGTCAAGACTCAAGATAAAATGCATGACTGAAAACCGACACAAACTATCTCAACAACAAGACTGAAAACTGACTCACAAATGACTCATGACTGACTTAACTAAAACAAGAACTTACAAAGCTTATTTTGAAGGGCAGCAGTCCATCGAGATTTGAGGGCTTCAAATCATGATGACAACCACCTGCATACTAATGAAATATGTACAATCATGTGTAATGAGCTTTCCAATGTAACCAATCCAACAGATGGCCACATACCAAATTTCTGCTCTCACTTTTCTCGAGCAGGCAGAACGATGTACATGTAGGCAACTCACAATAACCACTGAAACCAAGGCTTATGATAACGAACCAGGCAAAATTTATCTTCCCTAGTGCTTGCAAAAGGATGCCAAAGGGATCTTGATAATCCTGAAGCAATATCTTGTCTTGAGATCGAACAGCAAAAATACAAGTACTCCCTTCATTCTGATCTGAAAGAACAATTGATTTTCGAGGGATAGGAATGCATAGAGAAGTATGTGCTTCTAACATCAGAGTGTTAGCTGTAGGTTCCTTGACCATGAGAAATCCTGGCATATTGTCTCTCTCAAGCTCATACTCCTCATCTTCATGGTCTAGGTCATTCTTAAACAAAAAACAATCTTCAAGATTATCGAACATGACAACCTTATCATCTTTGTGAAAGAAAATATTATCTGTTTGCTGATCTATAAAACTAATTACAAGATCGTCATCATTTTCAAAAGAGGAAGAGATTTCACCAACACTTTCCTGACTATGTTTGCACTGCAAATCTGCTGTAGCTTGGGCTGTAACATGACCTTTCAAGAGTTGATCTATCTCATCTTCAGACAAAGGAGATAATGCTTTTTGTTTTCTTTTTCTCAAACAGTAATTGTCTTTATATGACATGGAAATCAAATTATCATTTACCACTGAGTTATCAAAAGAAGATTTCTCACTTACCTGAACAAAGATCCCATCTTGTTGTCCATGAAATGACCAGATTACCTCCTCATGAAGGCTTTGGTCAATAACTTTGTCTTCTTCATTCCAGATGATCTCAACAATAGAGCTCTCTTTCATGGGACTCAGAACAAGGTTGTCTTCATCATCACGATTTGAATCTAGATTTGAAATGGCGAACTTGAATTTATCACATTCTTAAATTGAAACTTGAGTTCTTGGCATGCTGTCTTCTTCTATGGGAAGATCTGAAATAACATTCTCCCTTTCATCATTTTCAGCCATGTGGCCATCTTTAACCTGCTGATCTTGATTATGCTGCAAAATTTCCTGATCATCTTGATAGGTATCCTCTAGGTTCTCTTCATGTTGCTGAAATGGATTCTCATACAGAGCCTCCATGATCTCATCATCCATGAAATTATCATCTTCGTAATATTTCTCAAGGCTTTCAATAAAAGTATAAGCATGTTTGCAATATTGATGAAATAAATTTAATGATGGATAAGACGCTTGCTATATTTCAATGAACAGGGCATGAAAATCTTTTAAACAATAAATACATGCTAGCGGAAAATTTTCATACCAAGATTGGGCTTCACCTTCGAGAGTGGCCAGGAATATCTTCATCAAGCAATCTTCAGGAAAATCCACTTTCAACTTGTGAATATGCATATGAAATCTAACCAGATGTAAAGCAGCATCTTTCTTACCATCATTGTTAAACGTAGGTAGATTCCTTAACCAATCTACCTTGGGCATATTATTCGGAAAACCTGGAATGTGATCTCGACTCATGGGAGCGTATCTTCTCATGATTCGGTCCATCTTGAGAATCTCACAGCTACTGATCTCCCTGCAGTGAAGTCACCATGAAGCATCGATTTCTGGATTGTTCAGTGAATGGAGTCACCAGGTGAATGATTTCAGCCTTATGATGTCTGACCGTTGTTCACCATCAACCATCAGATATGAACTTGATACACGTATTGGGGCAAATTATAAGTTAAGTGTTACAATTACAAGCTACACTGGAGATCGACTGAAGCAGCGTTTATCTACTATGCACTCACAGAGAAATGTGCAGTTCAAAGGCTACCTAGCGTGACTTCAGACTCCGTCTGTAGCTATAAATCAAATAACACTAACAAGAAAACCAATTCCCCCCGGTATGGTCGCCACTATGTTAGCACTCAAATCTACCTTAGGCTGAAATAAGGTAAAACTAGAGGCTACATCAAACCACGCTCAGCCTCGTAGCTAGCCCTACGAGGACGGGAGAGGGCTCTCTCCGAGTCAATCTCGGAAAAAGGTGATCAATGAGGTCGAGATGACTGAATTGATGACTAATTTTAGGCTAGGTATGAAGTACAAGGACTTTGAAATTGATTTTTTAAGGTTTTGTTGAATTCAAGGGAAAGGCAATTTTTGGTGCGGGGATGAGGCACAGCTTTTGCAAAGGTCTACTTGGGGCAAGATAGGCAATTATTTTGATGCCTTTAAAGTGATTGAATGGATAGATCTGACTGGTGAGAGGTTAAGGAGAGCAAGAAACTTTCAAGGGTTCTCCCTAAACAGATGAAAACATGGAAAATTAAACAAATTTAAAGGCAGAGCATAGCAAATTTATGGATTCTACCTTAACACTTCATTTGTTCAATTGGAGAAGATTAAATAAGGAAAGTGGTACACATACACAACTTACAAGTACTGAAAGAAACACACCATCAACAAATAAAGCCACATGAATCCCAAATAGTGCTGCAAAACCATGGTCTTTCCTTTGCCAAAAATGCAGATAAAATATGTACAATAGTGTATCAAGCTATTCCCAAGAGTCCAACCTCTCCAACCTCTGAAAATGATTGAGAAATTACATCATATAGACCATCCTAACCCCTTTCCTTGCCTCTAGTGATCGAGCTCATCATTCTAGGAGCTGTTTCAACCACTTCTAAACAAAGTACTACAATCTAGGCAGTCAAAACAACTTGCCTCTATAAACTAGGAAACCAATTCATTCATTACATTTTTGCTATTTTATGAATGAATCATCTAGAATAGGTAAATAAGTGTCAAATCACCATAAAGTTACATTAATTACATCAAGAAGGGTGAAAAATCCCATCACAAGTCAAAACTGGTCAAACTAGCTTGATTCGCTGAGCTGAGGAGGAAAACTGTGCCAAAAAACCCCGTGCGCCGCGCGCCTGAGCCCTGTGCACCGCACGCCTTTCCACCTGCTTTTGGGGCACTTCCCGGCATCCACATTGAGCTCAGTTTGGCTTGTTGGAAATCCCTAGATGTGTACTTTCCAACCCAATTGGAATTTTCCAATTTTGTCTCCATTTGACCCTCCAAAAGTGGATTCTCCCAGAAGTACTTCCTGTTGATGCAAAAAGTGGCAGAAAGGTGATTTTTATGATGTTTTTTGAGCTTTTGATCACCCAAAACTTGATGAAATTCCTTGGAAATTGCTGAGAATTTGTATTTCATCATGAAAAATCCAAAAATATAAGCTATTTTTCATTTGGACCTCCCAATCCAATGTGTCGCGCGCGCGGCGCACTGGGCTTGAGGCGCGTGGCGCATAGAGCCTGTGCGTAGTGTCTTTTGCAGGAGACTTTTGGAGGCCTTCCCGGTGTTGGAATCAGGTACAGGATAGCTCACTGGAAAGGTATTTGAGTCTAATTTCCAACAAAACTAGAATTTTTTAATTTTGAGTTCATTTGGCTTGTCAAAAATCAAATCTCCCAAGACTGGTCAAAATGTGCCAAATGAGGCTGCCTCAAGGCAGAGTGCTGTTGCAGTCAACTTTTGAATGCCTTCCTCAACTCCAAATTGAGCTCATGATAGTTCATTGGAAATATACTTTTGTCTAGTTATCCCTTGACTTATCATGAAAGTTATTTAGCTAACCAAGCTAGGAGAAAACTTGATTTTCCCGAGGTCACTTCAGAGGTGCATCAATTCTCTCGAGACGATTGTATTTTTGACATTTCTCTAAAACCATGAAACCTGTGTAAAACGTGAAGGAGGTTTTTCTTCCTTGGCCTGTTTTGGACAAAACCCTCTCTCCGTGTTTCAAAATTCATCTTTGATTGCTCTGAAACATCTTTTGAGTGAAACTTGTCCCGATGTGTGAAACAAGGAATTTTGTCGAAATGAAGCGAAATGAAGGGGATAGGGGCTTCTAAATTCTTGTGGAAAGTTGGGAAGTAGGGAGGGATGTTAGGAAGTAGGGGAAGGTGGAATATCAGAGATTTGAGTGAGGGGAAGGGTCCAAAAGGAAAACACAGGCCCACCTAAGAAAAATTGCCAGTTGGTAGCAAAGAAACTAGGGTTTGTGCAAAATGAGGTTTTGGTGGGATCTCAGTGATGGGACAGTGTTTAAGAAGGTACACGAGGATAGGGGAAGGTGTATGAATATTTGGATAAAAAGTTTTGCTATGATTGACATTGCAAGGAGAAATTGCCTTCAAAACCCTAGGAGAGGGAAATGACCTTACCTAGGCGCAACTGAAGCATGAACAAGGTGTGAAATGACCCAATGGAACCTGACATGATAATGAAAACCTATGAATGATGGTACACTCAGTTGAATAGTGACATAGACCGACATTTGGATAATTTTGAAAAGAGTGAAAACAAACCCTAGACACCCTGAAATGGAAAAATTTGACCATGACACTCTGAGACTACTTTGTAAGAGCATATTTGATCACTAGAGGAAGGCTGGAAAGACTGACACTAACATTGGCTCCAATGGGGATGGTAGCTCCTTGGAGGTGCCAAGAACAGCAGATCTTTGTGAGAGCAGACAGTGCCTTCATCCATTGGGCAATGGAGTCAAAAACTCAAACTGAAATGCATGACTAAAAACTGATGACTTGACGACACAAATTGACTCTCACTCAACTAAGCACCGACTCGATACTTAAACACAACCGACAAACTAGAAATGATTCTCAAAGTGGAGCTTATTCATCAAAACCTGCTCTAACAGTTTCATTCATCACCTGATCAAGTGAAATGAAACAACCAATGCAACCAAGTAAGTATTCCATCTGTTGTTCGAATTTTCTGTAAGTGCTCACTTATGAACAACAAGTGAGAACTACTGAAAGGCAACTCCCATGAAAACTTGGAAATAGATCCGTTGAATGATATGGATCCTTTATCCACCTCCAAAAACACTGCATAAGGATCTTGAAATTCAAGTACACTGGAACTTAGCTCATCTACTGGATTACTTCTTGTTTCCTCATACCATGAATGCAAACTTTGATCTGAGCCTTGTGACAAGACCTCTACTGAAAATGACAAAGTGACCGGCTGCCGGATCAAATTCATATCAGCACCTGTTTCAAGCTCACATGTAGTCAATGGAGAAAGAATTTGACTGCAAACCTCATCCAAAACATCAGTTATTGGATCATGAAAAGCTTGAAAAGACTGCTGCAATGTATCCATTGAAAATGTATGACATCCCTCTAGCTTTTCATCTTTTTCTTGAGATATTTTACGAAGATTCTGCCTTATAAACTGAAATGCTTCGAAACAAAAGGGTATAGAATCTTCCTGCATCATCAAATCATGTATTTCGTCTTCCACAGCTTCATCTGTAATCTTTCCTTCAATTTCATTTGGTGGCTGCAAATCTGATGCTACGAGCTACTCAAGAATTTTGTTATTTGTCTCATCCTCAACATTAACACTAAGAGATTGCTGATTTGTTATAGGTTGTTCATTTGAAGATTTACTATGCAATCTACCCTTCAAAAATTGAAATGATTCAAAACAGAATGGTACGGAGTCACCTTGAATCATTAAATCATGTGTGTCCACTTCCAATTCTTCAGCTACAACTTTACAATCAATGGCTTTCGGGGGTTGTAAATCTGAATATGAGAAGTCTCGAACAAAATTTTCATCGCTCTCAAGATTATTCAAATCAAGATTTGTTGACATTTCATTTCTGATTGCATGGTAGTTATCTCTGATGAACTGAAACAAATCAAAAAAAAAGGAAAAGATCCTTCACTTACTTCAAAATTTGATGCACTTTCCTCATCATTGTCATAGCTTATATGCATGGGTTGATCACTGTATTCAAGCTGCTGAAAGTGAACTTCCTCCTCGCACAAACTAGTTGTTGATTCGTCTGCAAGATTAGCTTCTTTTTGGAGAACATAATCATCATCATACTGATCAAACTGAGGCAATTCATCATCAAACATACACATCATATCAACAGCTCTCTCTTCTTCACAATGATCTATAAAACAATCACTATGACAATTGGGATCAGAAACAAAATGTTTTGGGTCAGCCGCTTGTTTTTGAATGTCACTTTCATTTTTTGCAGTCATTTTCCACACCATCTCTTCTACTGCATTTACGAAAAGGTCGATATTTTCCTCTGAAAGTGTCAGCTGCTCTGAAATATTCTTCTTTTCTTCTTCCTTCAACCTTGCCCTCAAGATCAGCAAATGAGCCTCTACATTCACTGCCTTGTTCTGCATCTTGTG
>APFE031550462.1:194938-255879 GCA_000404065.3 Pinus taeda
CACCATCGTATTTCCCATACTCGTAGAACCACTCTCTATGGGGAGTGAAGTGAAAGGATGCACCTGAGTCAATCAACCATGCCTCATGATCTACATGTGTACTTGAAGAAGCCAAGTACACATCCCCACCTTAATTTGAGGTGGTTTTCGCCTCTGCAGAAGGAGCATCATCAAATCCCTTTCCTTTATCAGGAGATTTAGATTTACACTCCCTTTTGAAGTGCCCTTCCTTTCCGCATTTCCAGCACACCACCTTTGTAGGTTTTCCTCGAGATTTAGATCTCCCTCTAGATTTAGATCTCCCACTCGATGACTTATTTTTGTTTCTATTCTGGGACCGTCCTCGTACAAACAAGGCATCACCATTCTGGTTGTCCATATTTTTCCATCTCATCTCCTCCGTCAGCAAGGCTGAGACTATTTCATCAAACTGCAAAGCAGTTTCATTGCTACTGTTAGCGCTCAAATCTACCTTGGGCTGAAATAAGGTAAGACTCAAGGCTACATCAAACCACGCTCAGCCTCGTAGCTAGCCTTACGAGGACAGGAGAGGGCTCTCTTCGGGTCGATCTCGGCAAAAGATAATTAACGAGGTTGAGATGACTGAATTGATGACTAATTTTAGGCTAGGTATGAAGTACAAGGACTTTGAAATTGATTTTTTGAGTTTTTGTTGAATTCAAGGGAAAGGCAATTTTGGGTGCAGGGATGAGGCACAGCTTTTGCAGAGGTCTACTTGGGGAAAGATACGTGATTGTTTTGATGCCTTTAAAGTGATTGGATGGATAGATCTGACTGGTGAGAGGTTAAGGAAAGAAAGAAACTTTCAAGGATTCCCCCTAAATAGATGAAAACATGGAAAATTAAACAAACTTAAAGGCAGAGCATAGCAAATTTATGGATTCTACCTTAACACTTCATTTTTTCAATTGCAGAAGATTAAAGAAGGAAAGTGGTACACATACACAACTTACAAGTACTGAAAGAAACACATCATCAACACATAAAGCCACATGAATCCCAAATAGTGCTGCAAAACCCTGGTCTTTCCTTTGTCAAAAATGCAGATAAGATATGTATAATAGAGTGTCAAGCTATTCCCAAGAGTCCAACCCTGAAAATGACTAAGAAAATACATAATATAGGCAAGCCAACACATTCCCTTGCCTATAGGGGTCGAGCTCATCATCCTAGGAGCTGTTTCAACCAATTCTAAACAAAGAACTACAATCTAGGCAGTCAAAACAACTTGCCTCTATAAGCTAGAAAACCAATTCATTCATTAAATTTTGCTATTTTATGAATGAATCATCTAGAATAGGTAAATAAGTGTCAAATCAACATAATATTCCATTAATTACATCAAGAAGGGTGAAAAATCACATCACAAGTCAAAACTGTTCAAACTGGCTTCATTTGCTGAGCTCAGGATGAAAATTGTGCGAAAAAAACCTGTGCGCCACGCGACTGAGCCCTGTGCGCCGCACGACTGAGCTCTGTACACCACACACCTTTCCACTTGTTTTTGAGCCACTTCTCAGCATCTAAATTGAGCTCAGGTTGGCTTGTTAGAAATCCCTAGATGTCTACTTTCTAAATCAAGTGGAATTTTCCAATTTGGTGTCCATTTGACCCTCCAAAAGTGCATTCTCCCAAAAGTACTTCCTGCTGGTGCAAAAAGTGGCAGAAAGGTGATTTTTCATGATGTTTTTCAGCCTTTTGGTCACCCAAAACTTGTTGAAATGATTTGGCAATGGCTGAGCATGTATAATTCATCATGAAAAATCCAAAAGTACAAGCCATTTGTGATTTGGACCTCCCCATCATATGGGTCGTGCACTGCGCGCTACACGTAGAGCCAAAAAACCTGTTTTGCAAGCCAAAAATTTCAAAATGACAAAATTTTCTCCGAATTTGCTAAAATTCGGAGTGAAGACCCTCTATCATGTGTTGTGCCCTGCCAATGAAGCCTCGGCCAAAATTTGGAGTGGATCGGGTTTTTTCCGTCGCTTTAGCGCTTTGCTCAAACGCCTCTTTAGGATCTTCATTTTCGCTTTGCAAACATGCATGCGAGCCCAATAGTGAGTTTTAATATGATGAATCATGTCTTTGTCCCTGTTTGCCTTCCCCAACAACTTCTCCAAATGAGTGTTTACCCGGATGAGCCTTGATTCTCGATCAATAGGTGTCAAATCACCGGGTCTCCTTCGGGCCAATTCCTGTCTTCCCGGATCTTCCGCAGCTCATAAAGTGCATGTTCATCTTCCAACTGTTTGTTGCGCTACTCCAAGTAGTTGATCACCCATTTATCCATCTGCAATTTCTTTTGCAGTGACTCATTCTCGGCCCTTTGCTCTCGGATGATCTCCTTGAGCTCCGAGTTAGGAGAGCTAGCATCAACATCAATGATACCCATGTCCTGACCTCCTGAAGGACCCTCATCAAACATGGGTCTCTTGCCCCTATCCTGAATCTGTACCTGTGCTAAAGATGGAGGCGAGACCCCTTCCACATGATGTGGAGATAATACTCGTTGTGTTGATGATGTCAATGAGACCACTTCCACCCCGAGTGGAGATAGTACTCGTCGTGCAGATGCAAATAAGGCCCTATGGCCTCTATGATATGTCACATATACTGGAGAATCGACATGCTCGGTCTCAGGAATGTCAAACTGTTGTGAAGGCCCTCCCTCATCATGAACTATCTCTGGAGGAGGCTGTAGCGTGGAAAAGTAATCACTAGAGATGAAATCCTCCCAAGTAATACCCTATTGTGCCAACTGATGCATCACTATGATTTTGATCAATGCATAATGATATATGCTCCTATGCTGATGTGCCAGGCTCTTCCTTTGTACTAAAGGCACCATCCTCTCTATGTTACGACACATGAAAAACGGAATGTTCATCATACGTACCCTTGTGAAATGCATCAACAAACGAACATTGTACGCATAGAGACACGAGAATCTGCCCTCACAGCTGAAATACCGAATGATGAGTTTCATTAATGGTGCAAACTCATCTTTCAGGAATCTGAAAGGAAAATCTATGCTCAAGTGTCTGATATAGCCGGGCTTGATATATGGCTCATAGTAAAATCTGTCTAGCATCTGGCGTTTGCTCCATTCCTCCCCTACATTTGGTATCTCGGTGGCCTGAGCAATAGTCTCGGGTGACAAGGTAAAATTCACTCCAGCAAGGTTTACATGACCATCCTGTAGATTAAGAACAAATAGACGGACTAGTTCCCGATGATGTTGAGTTTGTGAGATCATATCACAATATTGGAAACATGATTGGCACCGAAAACAATCCATTGCAAGTGAGCAAGCTTGCAATTGAGCCAAAGAAGTAGGCTCCTCCCTAACATGCTAACCACTTTTTCCACCTTTTTGATACCTTCATGGCACATTTGGCACATTTACCTCCGGTGTAGAATCACTATCATACTCCTGCTCATATACTGACTCGGTCTCTGACATGTTCTTTAGAAACAAGATAGCTGGAATATATATATATATGCTGATATACAACTGTGTGCAAAATTGACTATAGACTTTTTCTTTTTCTCAAAATGTTGTGACCAAGGGAACACAAATGTACAAGGGAATTGTTAGGAAAGGGAAAACATTAGGGAAATGGGGAAAATGGAAATAAAACAAAGAATTTAGAGAAGGGAAGGGACATGGAAATCTTGAATTTTTAGGGTTTTGGGATGAGGTAGGGATCATGTGTTTGTAATAGAAGTGAGGAATTAGGATTTGAGGGAGGATAGTCTAGGGTTTATGAGGAAATTATTGGGGAAATTAATGGTGAATATAGGGGATGGGATACAAAAGGAAGTAGGAAAAAATGACAACCTTGGTAACATTTAGTTTTTAAAACCCTTCAGCAATTTTTTCATTTCAAATTATTACAACAATTTAATGGACAAAGGAGGGTTTTTCCACTTGGTTTTCTAGGGCAAACATATCATAATCCTTTACATAAACCGTTCAAAACCAAGAATAAGCCTAACTGTGAATTTGTGTTTGAGAGGAGGTGTTTTAGAGTTTTTCCAGACCAAGTTTGGGCTTAAACCCCAGTGCACCACACACCTCTGATGTGTCGCGCGTGTGCAAATTCTCATTGTGCTTGGTTGCTTGATGTGCCGCGCGCCTAGTCCAGTGCGTCGCACACACTCAATAACATAGTGCATTTTGCAAGAGGCTTTTGGAGGCCTTCGCAATGTCCAAATTGGGTGCAGGATAGCGCATTCGTAAGTTCTTTGAGTCTAATTTCCAACCCAACTAGAATGTTTCAATTTCGAGTTCATTTTCCTTGTAAAAAATCAAATTTCCCAAGACTGGTCAAAATGTGCCAAATGAGGTTGCCTCAAGGCAGAGTGTTGTTGCAGTAAACTTTTGAATGCTTTCTACAGCTCCAAATTGAGCTCATGATAGCTCATTGGAAAGATATTTTTTTATAGTTATCCTTTGACTCATCAAGAAAGTTATTTGGCCAACCAAGCTAGGAGAAGACTTTATTTTCCCAAGGTCACTTTAGAGGTGCATTCAATTCTCCTGAGGCAACGATATTTTTGAAATTTCTCTAAAAAAATGACACCTGTGTAAAAATTGAAGGACGTTTGTCTTCTTTGGCATGTTTTAGACAAAAACCTCTCTCAGGTGTTCAAAATTCATCTTTGATTGCTCTAAAACATCTTTTTGGTGAAACTTATCCCGATGTGTGAAACAAGGGATTTTGTCGAAATGAAACGAAATGAAGGGGATAAGGGGCTTATAAATTCTTGGGGAAAATTTGGGAAGTAGGGAGGGATGTTAGGAAGTAGTGGAAAGTGGCATCTTAGAGATCGAGAGAGGGGAAGAGGTCCAAAAGGGCAAAACACAGGCCTAGCCTAGAAAATTGCCAAGTTGTGGCAAGAAACTAGGGTTTGTGCAAAAATGAGGAATTTGGGGAATCTCAGTGATGGGAAGTGTTTAATAAGGTACATTAATGATGGGGGAAAGTGTATGAACATCAGGATACTATTTTTTCTAATGATTTGACCGTTCAAGAGAAATTGCCTTCAAAACCCTAGGAGAGGGAAATGAACCTTGCCTAGGCGCAACTGAGGCATGAACAAGGTGTAAAATGACCCAATGGAACTGGACATGATGATAAAAACATTTTGAATGATGATAGACTCAGCTAAATGGTGACATGGACCGACATTTCGACAATTTTGAAAAGAGTGAAAACAAACCCTAGACCTAATGCCTAGTGACCAAATTTTGCTTGAAGACTCCCTAAAATGACAAAATTTGGCCTTGACACTCTGATACCACTTTGTAAGAGCATATTTGATCACTAGAGGAAGGCTGGAAAGACTGACAGTAACAAATCCTCAATGCATTTCGCAAGTTTCCCACACATGCATCCAAGTCCAAGTCAAACTCAAGGCCAAATGAATCCTCCTGCATTGAAAATTGGACGTGGAAACATAAACAACTTTTTTTCTCCCTGCACAAAGCGCATTTCCCAACCTACCTTGAATACCACTAGTTGGAAAAAAATATCCATATTCATGCAAGGAAGTCCATTACTAACTTTTGGTACTATTCTGACATACCTTTCCACTATGCCATAAGTCCTTATTGGCAAGCTATGATTGGTGCAGTTGTTGTTGCAGGTCTAACGTTCAAAGCTCCTTCATTAGAGAGCATTAGGACAAATTTGCTATTAGAAAGTGTTGAAGATTCCATGCTTGTGCTATCTGAGTTTTGTTCATCATTGGGTAGAAACATGATGCGCGATCATGGGTGATGGATGGATAGATTAGAGAAATAGAACTTTAATAAATCTCCTTGTATCTTGTCCAGTAGGTACAATGTTTCTCAAATCAGTGGATGCCTCAAACATGGTTAAGACTACACAACTTATTTGTTAAAATATGGAGGAAGTCATTCAATAAGTAGGAGAAGAACATGTTGTACAAATTTTCACTGAAAATGCAGCTAATTATATGGCTACTGGTAGAATTTTTGAGATTAGGCACCCCACTATTTTTTGGACCTATTATGTTGCCCATTGTATAGATTTAATGCTTGAGGAAATTGGTAAGCTTCATTGGATACATGAGGTTATGGAGAAGGAAAAATCCATAACCAAATACCTATACAACCACATTATTGTCCTAAACACCATGAGAAAATTCACTGAAGGTAAAGAAATTGTTCAACCTGTAGTGACTAGATTTGCAACAAATTTCATATCTTTGCAATTTGTGTTTGAATAAAAGATAAATCTAAAGAGGATGTCCTTGGGACCTGAGTAGATGGCATCTAAACATTCCAAGACCCTTGAATGCATTGAATTTGTTGCACTTGTGTTTAATGATGGTCTCTGGAAATATGTCAAAGAGATTATTGTTGTGATGGAGTCCCTTGTTAGAGTTCTTAGGTACTTCAAGTCTTTTAACTTTTTCATGTTTTAAATTTCATTTCAAGCTTCTTTTTATTTTCAATGTTTCATATTAATTTAAATTTGAAAGCTTGAACTTTCAAGATGGTTGATGGTGACAAACCCGCTATGGGTTACATTTATGAGGTGATGGATCTCACAAAGGAGGCCATCAAAAGAAGATATTGGGATGAGGAGGCAAATGATATGCCTCTTTGGGACATTATTGATGCACATTCGGATAGGAAATTGCATTCCCACTTACATGCTGCTAGGTACTTCTTAAACCCATAGTATTTTTATGATGAGAGAAAATTTAATGAGGATGGGGCGGTTCATAGAGGACTTATGACATGCATGGAAAGGTGCTTCATTGATCCAAAATTTCAAAGTCATGCCTTTTCCATAGGATTATATAGAACCACCTAAATTATTTTCCTATACCAGTGTTATACGAGAAAGGTCTAAGGTGTTGCCAGGTACCCTTTGAGGCTTGAAGGCTTTACCAGTTCATTAAATTTGTTTAGACTTTATTTTGTATGTTAAATGTTTTAATAAGTTTTGTTGTCTTTTTAAGTTTTTACTATTTAGCATTTAGTACATCTACTCACGAACCCTTGCCACTTGCTAGGTCTTTGGTGGAAAAACTTTTGTAGTGATACACTAGATTTGAAGAGATTTGCCATTTGAATCTTAAACCAAGTATGCAGTGCTTCAAGTTGTGAGTGAAACTGGAGCATGTTTGAGAAAATACATTCTAGAAATGCAACCGATTGACACAAAAGTGCTTAAATGGCCTTGCATTTTTCCATTACAATATACAACTTCACAACAAGAAAATATTAGGTGAGAGCTTGAATTTGAAGGTTTCATAATTTGATTTGGAATTTAAAGTTTAAACTTTAAAGTTAAAAGTCAAACATAAATTCACATTTCAATGTCTCATGATAATGATAGGTTTGGATCATTCACCAATAGACCTTGAAGAGATAGATTTGCAAACTACAAATGCAACAAATTGGGTCCAATTAGAGGAGGCTCTTGTTTTAAGCCTACATGACTTGAAGAACTTTGAGAGTCAAGCAAGAGGAGGAGTGGGAGGAATTGCTTCTAGTTCTCACTCTTAAGAGTATTAGACTCTTAGTTATTGATTTTTTTCTAATTAGTATGCATTTGTTTGTAAACTTTTAGAAGCAATTGCTTCTAGTTCTATGTAGTCATTAGTTAGGAGTCATGACTCAATACTTTGGATCATGTTTGGACTCATAACATATATGAGATGCTTATTCATTCATGATATTTTGGACATATATTGATATTATGAATTGTTTGGACATGGCTTTACTAAATATCAATGAAAAATGTTTTTTTTTTAATTCAATATATGTGTATATTTTTATTTATTGAATTCATTGTTTTTTCCCGATTTTTCCCATATATTTTTTTTTCCGATTTTTCCCCAATCTGATTAAAACTCTTAGCTTTTTTTCCTCACTAATTTATTTTCTATTTCAAGTCTGGTAACAATGGTTACAAGTTTTATTCTTTGCTTATGAGTGCTAAGGCGTGCTAGAGAGTGACAATGCATGCTAAGGAGTGTCAAGGAGTACTAGGACAACACAAGGGAGCACTAGGTCAAAATGCATGGAAGTGAATGAATATGAGGGTGTGTTGGGGAGTATCAATCAGTGCTAGTTGTCATGCCAAGGAGGGAGTGACAAGGTATGCTAAGAATGGGTAAGGCATGCTAGGGAATATCAGGGAATGTCAAGAAGTGCTAGAGTGTGCTAGGTAGTTCTGGGGTGTGCTAACATGTGCCAAATAGTGCCAAGGCATTCTAGGTGCTAAGACATGCTGGGATGTGCAGGGTTCCAGAGTATGCCAATATGCATCAAGGAGTTTCAAGGAAACAAAAGGAATAACCAAGCTAAATGAGAGGAAATGAACACATAAGAGGGTTAATAAGTCAGGATTTTATCTTTTTCAAAAGGGGCATGCTAGGCACATTAATAATATGTTCCAATACATGCCAAGTGTCAATGTGTGCCAAGTGCTAATTTTTGTCAATGAAATATTATGCCAAGGAGTTCCAAGGCATGCTAGGGACTACAAGGAATACCGACACAGGATAGGGGAGTGCTATGCTATGCTATGGCATGCCAACATGTGCTTTGGCATCCTTCTCATGGCAAGATGTTCCAGGTACAAACATCTTCCAAGACATGCGAGGTGCCAAGGAATGTTAGTGTATTGTTCCAAAGCATGTGAAGGTGTGCCATGAGTGTTGAGGAGTGCTAGGTCTCTCTCATTAATAGAATTGACAGAGCTTGATTATGTATTAAATAATATAGTTCCTACACACACTAGTGGAACTTATTTAAAAGAAATTTGCTAGATAATAAACCTAATAGAGAGGAATCATGTGTTCACCCATAGGAAGACTATATTCTTATGACTTGAGGGAAATGAAACACATTAATTACTTCTTAGCAAATTTATTGGCTATTATAACCACTATGACCTTGGATACATAATGAAAAAGACTCCACAACAATGGTCTTAAATCATTATATTTTGACAAAAAATATAGTAACAGGTACATAGCGTCATCAAAAACTCATTGGAATGATCAATGATGACGAATTTTTTTTGACCATCACCAAAAGTAACCAAAAAGAGCATTGGTGAGGGTCAATAAAATATCGTCACTCGAAGTGTCACCAAAGAGAGAATTAATGATGGACCTTTAACGACCCTCACCAAAAGTGTCACCAAAGAGAGAATTAGTGATGGGAAATTAATGACCCTCACCAAAAGTGTCATTGAAAATGGCTTTGGTGACAAACCTTAAAGGACCATCACTATATACACTTACAACAACGATTTTTTAAAGATCGTCACCATATGCAACATTGGTGATGGACCTTGAATGTCCGTCACACGCATGAAGCATCATCAAAAACTCATTAGAATGATAAATTATAACGAACATTTATTGACCGTCACCAAAAGTTCCCAAAAATATCATTGGTGATGGTCAATAAAAGATCGTCACTAGAAGTGTCACCAAAGAGAGAATTAGTGATGGGCCTTTAATGGCCCTCACCAAAACCGTAAAGGACTGCCACTATACACTTACAACAATGTTTTTTAAAGACAGACACCATATGCGACATTGGTGATAGACCTTAAAGGTCCATAATAAGCATGACCCTCACCAATGACCTTTTTTCTTGTAGTGTGAGCTTAAGATGGGTTATATCACATATGAAGAGTACATGACCAAGATTTTGGAGTTGTTGAGGTATGTCCCCTACCTCAAGGATGAGAAGACAAACGTCCAAAGGTTCATTGGTGGATTAATTTTAGCATTTAATGACCAGATTGAGTATGATGAGCCTCGATCATTGGAGGAAGTCATTGGGAAGTTGAAGCATTATTATGACTAGTATAAGCATAAGTCTGAGACTAAGTGTGATTGGAAATGGAATGAAAATACTAAAGTAAAGGGTGTTAATAAGTGAGAGATACCTTAGGATGCAGGGGAATGTAGCATTATATAAGAAGTTCAATGCTGTTGATAGAGGACATGGGTCTCAACTTAAGGAGAAGAACAAAAGCGTTAGCAAGAATCATTTGCAATCTTTGACTTGTGGAGGAGAGAATTGTAGGAAATATTGTCCACAACATTAGGGTGGAAGACCTCATATTTATAGTGCTCATGTGGCATAGACAGTTGGGGACGTTGGTCAAAGTATTCCTCGGATCTGTGTAGCACTTGATAATAGGTAGGCAGACCATCAGAGATCTGTTATTAAGATGGAAGGTAAGCTCTATGATAGAGTTGTTTCCATTTTGATTGATCTTGGATACAATTATAGTTATGTTAGTCCTAATATGGTGGATAAGTGTGGCTTTAATAAACAAATGAATGCAGAATCTTAGTTGATGCAGTTGGCTACATGCACGAAGAAAAGAGTTCATCATTTGGTGAGAGCCTGTGTACTTTAGTTGAATAGTATGCCTACATCAACACATCTAAATGTGCTTCCTTTGGGTTCATACAATATGATTTTATGTATGGATTGGTTGTATATTCACAAGACTAAAGTAAACTGTTATGAAAAGGATATTGAGTATCTATATGATGATGGGGAAAGAAGAATATTGTAGGGAAAGAAGAAGCCTACATCAATGCGAATGGTTACAACTATGTAGGAAAAGTATAGTTGTAGAAAGGGATGTGTATTATTTTTTGTTCACATTTCCAGTGACAAAGGGAAGGAAGATGAGGATGATGAAGTCTTGAAGAGGTACCTTGTTTTGCAATAGTTTTAGGATGTGTTTCTAGCAGAATTTTAGAGTTTCCTCCTCATAGAGAGGTGAATTTATCTATTGAGTTGGTACCAAGAGCGACCCTAGCATCAAAGGTACCTTATAGGATGAGTACTCCAAAGTTGGTGGAATTAAATTTGCATCTTAAGGAAATGCATGATAAGGGATACATTAGGCCAAGTGTGTCACCTTGGGGTGCATCGGTGTTTTTTTTAAAGAACAAGGACAATACTCTTAGGCTGTGCATTGATTACAAGAAATTGAACAAGGTGACTATTAAGAACGAGTATCCTTTGTCAAGGATTTACAACTTGTTTGATCAGTTGAAGGGAGAAACAATGTTTTTGAATATTGATTTAATATCAAGATATCATCAGGTACACATCAAAGAAGAAGATATTTACAAGACCACATTTTGTACCAGGTATGGGCATTATGAGTTCGTATTGGTTACTTTTGGTCTTACTAATGTTGCAACTACTTTCATGTGTTTGATGAACAATGTGTTGTGTCCTTATCTAAACAAATTTGTGATAGTGTTCATTGATGACATATTTATATATTCTCAGAATGAGGAAGAGCATGCAAAGCACTTGAAAATAGTCTTAATACTATTGAGAGAGCATCAGTTGTATCCCAAGCTTAGAAAGTGTTTCTTCTTTCAAACTAAAATTCATTACTTGAGACATGTTGTTTCCAAGGTATAACAGTGGACCTGGAAAATATTAAAGTTATCATGGAGTGGCCAACTCCTAGGAATGTGGATGAGGTCGAATCATTCATGGGATTGGCAAGTTACTATAGGAGGTTCATTAGGAAATTCTCACAGATTTCCTATCCTATTACATATTTACAAGGAAAAGGAAAGAAGTTTGAATGGACTAAGGAGTGTGCAACTAGTTTCGAGTAGATGAAGAATTTTCTTACAAATGCTTTGGTCTTGAAGATTATAGATCCTAATAAAGAGTTTGTGGTGTGTATAGATGATTGCAAGAGATAACTTGGCGGATTCTTAGTGCAAGAAGGATAAGTGGTATGCTATGAGTCAAGGAAGCTGAATGAGCACGAGAAAAATTACGTGACTCATAATCTTGAGTCATAATCTATTATTCATGCCTTGAAGATGTGGAGACATTATCTTCTTAGCAGGAGATTTCTTCTGATGAGTGATCATAGTGGGTTGAGGTACTTATTGATCAACCTAATCTAAATTCCAGGCAAGCTAGGTGTTTGGCTAACCTCAGTGAGTTTGATTTCGAGATCAGATACATTAAAGGAAAGGCGAACAGGGTTGTTGATATTCTTTGTAGGAGAATGCATGGGAATCACATTGCAATAATTAGTTCTTAAGGGATAAAATTGCAGGAGTGGATCTTACAAGCAGAACAACATGATGATAGGTACTAGAAGTTGAAGCATTGATTACATTAATAGGGTGAACGTGATAGGGATGAGGAATATCACCTCATAGCAAATGGCTTGGTCAGATTCATGAACATGATTACTGTGTCAAATGATAGTGAGCTCAAGAAGCTTATATTGAGGGATTTTCATGTTAAGTTGTATTCAGGTCACCAAGGATATCATAAGACATTAAAAACAGGTAATAAATTCTATTATTGGTCAAACTTAAAGAAAGAGGTGGTTGATATTTTTTCTAGATGTTTGGACTATCAATACGTAAAAGTAGAGTCTAAGCATCTAAGTAGTTTATTACAACCGATTTCGATTCCACAGTAGAAATGGGAGGTCACTTCCATGGAATTAATTACAATTTTTTTGAGGACATGTAGATGCCATGATTCTATAATGGTTGTGGTTGAAATTTAAAGTATGGTACCTCACTTTAGTATAGTTAAGTCTACGAATTTATCTAATGAGGTAGCACAAATTTTCATCAGAGATATAGTGATATTTCATGGTGTTCCCAAGAAGATTATATCATACAGATATGACAAGTTCACTTCCAAGTTTTGGAAGGGGTTGTTTGCAAATTTAGGGATATATTTGGCTTTTAGTACTACTTATCATCTGTAGACAGATGGACAAATTGAGAGGGTCAAAAGGATTCTTGAGGACTTGTTGAGGATGTATGTCATGCATGAACAACGAAAGTGGGAAGAGTACCTTCCACTGGTGGAGTTTGCATATAACAATGGGTATCATAAATCCTTGAAGATGAGTTTATTTGAGGATATTTATGGGCATATACATAATATTCCTATCAACTGGAGTGATCTAGTGAATAGGGTGTTGATTGGACTAGACATGCTGGTAGAGATGGAATAAGAAAAGCATGTTATTAATAGGAATTTGAAGGTAGCACAATATAGGAAGAACAGTTATGAAGATCAACACAAGGAATTTAAGGAGTTTTAGGTTGGGGAGCACGTGTATTTTTACATTAAGCCCAAGAAGATCTCCTTGAGGATCAGATCATGTGCTAAGTTGAAACCTCGGTATTGTGGGCCTTTTGAGATCCTTGAGAGGATTGGACTAGTGTTATACTAACTTGAACTACCTTTAACAATGAAATTCCATGATGTATTCCATGTTTCATTTCTTAAGGTATATGTCAAGGATGTTGATCATGTGATTGATTGGTTTGTATTTTAGATGGAACTAGAGGGAGAATTCTAGCTAGAACCACAATTCATATTGATGTGGAAGCAATTCATGCCCCATAATAGAGCAACCAAGTAGGCTAAAGTGCAGTGGAAGCACTTTGGTCCCAATGAAGCTACACAGGGGATGGTTGATTAGATGAGGGCCTTATATTATTCATATTTGTTGGTTCAAGAAAATAAGTTTTTGGTATATGTATATGCATATGGATGTTGTTGT
This sequence comes from Pinus taeda, assembly GCA_000404065.3. NCBI lineage: Eukaryota > Viridiplantae > Streptophyta > Pinopsida > Pinales > Pinaceae > Pinus > Pinus taeda. The sequence goes on from APFE031550462.1 coordinate 208,564, forward strand.
AAATACCACAATGAGTTGTGCTATAAAGATCCAATAAGTAGTTTGTTTGTTTTGATTTTGAGTAGGATTTTATTGTAAATACTGCATTGAGCTATGTTATAAAGCTCCATGGAAGTATGTTTTGTTTTTCAACAGTTTTCTAGTCATAGGTGTCATAGAACACCGAGGACGTGTTCCCCTAAGGGAGAGAGGGGGTTTTATAACAACCCCTAGTTGATTTTCTATGTAAATAAAATAAGACCAAGGTCGTGAGACATGTATTCCAAGATGAATGTTATGAAAAACACTTTAGTGGGCATCACCTGTGATTAATTGATGGTTGTGGAATTAGCAAAAGTAAAGTGGAAATAATTGGCATTTTATTTATGAAAATAAAGGAAAATAGGAGAAAAGGAAGGTGAAGAGACGAAGATTTACATGCTAAGGAAATTAGAGGGAAAATGAAGGACACTGAAGAAAATAGAGGCTCAATGATAAAAAAGGATTTTGAGGATCAGTTCACAACCTTTTTTAAGTTTAGATGTTTTCTCTCATACTCTTGCACACTTAGAGAAATATTGGAGCATGCTTGGAGCACTCTAGTACTCACTTGGATTTGGAGAAAGAAGGAAAAGGAAAGAAGGGAAGTGCAAGGAAATAGTTGGATCAACATATACAACTAGATTTCTTTGTAGGTAATAGGTTGCATGTGTGATTTCCCTTCTGGTTTTTGGATGCATGGTATATGCATGTGATTTTTTGGTTATTCGTTATCATTGGCTTGGATATTTTCCTAGAGTGATAGTGGTTTTATCCTTACCTTGCCTTGAAATTTCTTGGATAGCCATGGTGTTGTGGGTATACCATTTTTTTTTCATATTGGTGGTTGGGTTCTCAATCATTGTGGGTTGGAAAAAATGCTCTAGAATCCCTATAACAACTTGGGTTGAGTTACTAGTTCTTGGAACTCGTAGGTTGGGACAAACACTTTGGAGCCCCTATTTGGTTGAGCTACTTCGCGGGTGGAACAAATGCTCTAGAGCCCTAGAAGGTTGTGGGTTAAGATACTAGTTATTAAAGCCCTAGAAAACTTGGGTAGAGACCGATATGGTTAATGTTAGTGATCTCTGGATCGTAGATGTGGAATCATTTTGGTTGATGGTTGAGGTGGTTTGGCCTCTAGAAGCCCTAATTTGGTTTTGTTGTGGTTTATTCCATGAGATCCCACATTCACGCTTGGAATATGGCGTGTGGGTGATTGGCTTAAAGAGATATTTGGTTCAACTCAACCTATGATTTTGTGCTATGTGACAGTACCTCAATTGGTTGGCATTTTCACATGTTAATATGAGGTATTTTCCTATTGTGATTTATGAGAATTTTTATTGATTATGATGGTGATGTTATGGTTGAATTTCCATGGTTTCTATTATGGTTACTTGTTGGTTATATGTTGTTTATATGATGTATTTTATATATTTCTCTTCACATGTTTGTTTAAGTTACTTAATTGTTGATGAATGCATGAACTAACAAGTGTTGTTGCAGCTAACTAGAGAGTTCTTATGACATTCTTGGTGATTCTCAGATGCAAACTATCAATTTATGATCATATATGCATTCATGACCTATAGGTTACATTTTTTCCATATGTTTGACGAAATGTCTATTATGCAATAGGTAGACTAGGTCAAATTCTTGCTTCAAGTTTGCATGATTGGCATTATTGTCATGTAATTATAATTATGGAATGTTTCAGGAAATTATGGGCAGTGGTATAGGGGCTAGCCCGAAAAGGTAACACATATCTCTAGACTGCATACTCATAACTAAAGGATTTAGGCCATAACTACATGGAAAGAGTCTTGTGAGTGTGGTTGGAGGCCTATAACCACACCCTGGCCTTTTTATGCACGTGATTGGGGTGCTAGGTTAGAGAAAGATGGGTCCAGATCATGGATTGATCACTTCGGGTCATTATTCAACTCCTAAGTGATTTGTAGTCCCTGTGTGATGTCAGTATGTGTTTGGTTTGTAGGCCCCACTTCCTTAACTAGAACATTCGAGGTTGGGTCATATCATAGTGAACCTCGTCTCATGTTTACCCTAGCGAGCCTATGAATTTGGGTAAATGTGGGAGGAGTGGTTACAAACACAATCCCTTACCTCTTCTTTGTGTCATGGCGGGTGATACCATAACCTTCATACCTTAAAGGGGAAAGATATTGAATCCTTCACATAGTTAGAAGGATTGAGTGTATACTCATTCAAGGATCTAGTAGGGTGAGTAGTTGGGAAGAAGTTAGGATGTATGAAATCCCAAGAGGCTTGCATTAAGGAAGTCATCTAGGGAAAATAAAAACTAATCTCTAAGGTTCCTAGAACAAGACAAGCCCCATGGATAGGTCTATAACTCTCCTTCCCACCCCCTTAAACTATCTCAAGCTACGAGAGGTGTTACATGTTTTTAAACCTAGTCTCTAAGTTTTATTATGAATATGGGGTTAGCAAAATCCTGCATTTCGTAAGTGTGTGGAATTAACTTTTGGTTTCATCATTACATTGAGCTCATTGAGATATTTCCAAACATACCAACCTTACCTTGATTTGATTCATGGATCAAAAGTTACACTTTTTTAAAGTTTGGCCTATTAGAAGAGGCCATGTTAGAATGTTGACCACATGGCCTCCATGCATCTCTAACAAGTCAACTCGATGGGTCATACTATTCAACCCATGTCATGTTGATGCAGGTTATCACTTCCCATGGCTTTTAGCATTAAAAAAGGTGTAGATAACGATGGGAAGTGAGTAGATAAGGTGGCTCAAGATTCCACAATGGAAATTTGACTAGGTTTTCCAACCTCTTCGGCATTATTACATACATTTTGTTGTGCAAAGACTTTGGGGGAAAGCGGTGGGTGGTAAAGCAGGTTCTTCATTAAAGGCTATGCCTGGACCCCACCCCTAGGCCTCTCACTTACTTTCAAGTATAATTTGATCGAGTGTATTATTTCCCACTCGTTACTTATCTTAACCACTAACATGGATAGCCAATGGCTAGAATTTGTTAACACATGGTATGGTTCCATAGAGATGCACTTCCATCAACGCCCACTCATATCATCCTACCAACAATCACATGATCCTATCTTTGTTGCCTATCAGTGTTGAAAACATATCTTTTATCATAGAAAATAGTGATCCCGAGCTAATGTCTATAAAAGGGAGGATGACCTCCTCATTCATGCCTAACGACTTACAGTCTTAACGTAAGCTTACCTCTAAGATTTGTACCTCAAATCCTAAGGTATCAACCTCTAAATTTAAACCAAGTAACAAAATTCAAGTATTTGGAACTAAGTATTCATTTATATATAATCAAAGTACATAAACATAACCATGAACACACATTTATACATTCTCCATTATCACAATTATAAACAAGATAGTCTAGGATGACATCAAGACAAATTATAACCATGGACATATTAGTGAGCATCCTAGGTCAAACAAGAATTTATACTCATGAAACACAACATATTTCATCATTCATACATGACAAAAATTCATCACAGTCCATAATACTATATTCATAAGAAATTTACACGTATTTGTGTATTGAAGTATGTTTGGAAACTGAAGGAGGACGTCAACTCTCCACCCAAAAATAGGTCGGCAACTCTATAATATTTCTTGTAGTCAACAATCCCCAAGCTAGATCCAAAATTTGAGGGGATGTGTATTAAGGTATATTCACACAAAAAGCTTGATCACATATCTAGGAAGAGTCCACTATCTAGGTGTTTTCACGGCCCCAGGGAAAGCACCGCAATGACTGAGTATCTAGTTAAAACATAGGGCTTCATACAATATTGAATGATTTATGTCTCAATTCCAAGAGGTGGAATCAATTGATTTTGGTAATTTATCAACTTCCTCTTCATGGAAAGTAGTGCAGTGGTCCACAATCCACTATCCAAGTGGTTTCATAGCCCCAAGGAAAGCACCACAGTGACCTATATTTCCTTGTGCTAGTGGTTTAAAAACTAGGAAACAAGCACCAAATGGTTTCACAACCTCATGGAAAGCATCACAGTGACCCAACCCTCCACTAAGCCCCCCATTGATAAACCAAGCTTAGACACATCATCTAGTGGACTTAACATAATCATATGGAGCACCTTCCTAATTCATAGGGCACAGTATTCACTCTACATCCGTATTTTCTCTTTTCACCTTCACACCAATAGCTTTGAATTAGATCTCCTGTTTAGTGTCTTCATCCATAACTCCCATGTTTTGTGATCTCTAGTGCTATGCATGCTCTCTACATAGTAAGCTAATGCACCAATCATTTTGTGACCCCTCCACACACTTCCACCACTCTCCTTCTCCACACGACTTCCAAAAGAATGAAGTCTGAAGCCTTTAGACTCTTCCTTCATATCTATGGTCCTCTTTTTTTTCGTAGCCTCTTTCCCTCTCTCCACGTTCCACAAGAAAAATGGATGTTATGGGTGGTTCCCTCCAATCAGGCTTCCCACTCCTACTTTAATGCTTGTCAGCGCATGGTTAGGTAGGTATTCATGACAATTTATGGGAGGTTGATACGGCCTGCTTATAACACATCATTGGAAAACTAACCCACATGCAACAAGAACTCAACAACCATTCTCTCAAAGCTTTGGATTTGTATTTCCCTCCATTCAAGTTAATCATCAGTTTATTTCTATATATATATAACCGCACCCCCTTAAAGGAACATTGTCCTTAGTGTTCTATAAATAGAATAAAAAATAACAATTGATCTTTATATTCAGAGCTCACATTTATTTACACAATTAAAAGAAGTGGATAATAGACCCTCATTTGATTTTCCATTTCCTCGATGGCTTCATTTGGACCAATGTTCTTGCATTTCACCTTGAACTACTCTATTACTTGATTTTGGAGCACGATTTGCCTCTTATCCAAGTTGCATAGTGGCCCTAGTTGGAACTCTCCCTGGATTTCCACTTCTATTATAAACCAATCAACAATATGATTAGTGTCATGTGCATACTTCTTAAGTAAGGAGATATGAAAAGCATCAATTTCTTTCATTATGGGTCATAAGCCCAATATATATGCCTTTGGCCCCACTCTTTCTAAAACCTAAAATGGTCCATAAAATATAGTTTTTAATTTATCACAAGACCCCACTTTTAGTGAGCTCTTCATTAGTTTAATGCAGAGGTATATGTGCCCTTCCACTTGAAATTCCTTGTGCTTTCTCTCCTAATTCACATAACTATTTTTCCTATCATGTGTGCCTCCAATTTCTCCCTGAACTGGAGCACTTCCTACTCCATCTCCTTTAACATGTCCATCCCTATGACCACCATATCCATTAGTTCATTCTAGATAATAGGAGTGTTACATTTTCTTTCATATAAAACCTTAAAAGGGCTCATATTTAGTGACTTTTGGTACTCATGGTGTTGGTAGGCCAAAATGCCCCATTTTTATCCCCTTCCTATCACAAAACCACAACCATTAATCTTTGTTTTTCTACATAAACCTCCTCATTCCTACACTAGTCCAAGAATATTGTCTATTCCTACATAAACTTCATATTTCATGTTTAAGGTTTATTAAGTGCTTAATTAACCATTTTAAGTAGATTTCATGTCTTTAAATATTTTTTGTAAATTATATTTACTTTCCTAAAGTATTTGATAAAGCTAAAGTATTAATCGTTATGCTAGCTTGATCTAGTGCAAGAATATTCCGACACTGCTAGCAACTATCTGTTCCGTGATCTCTATAATAGTCGATCACTCCACATGGGCATCTTCATCCACGTTGTCTAGTTCAGTTGTGGTTATCTGGAGTTGAAAGTAAATCAGAGGACAATCAAGGATATGGCCAAAGATTAGTCTATGGCCATGAATAGTTCACACTTTATTATAGCCATCAGCTTAAGTTGTAATTTTTTTTGTTATTTTTGTTTCAGCCGAAAGGCTTGATTTTGAATGACTGTAATTTTTGGTTATAGCCACAGACAGAAGGGTTGTGTAAAATGTAGATTTTAGATAGAACAAGCTAGCAAGCGATAATGATAGCAGATCATTGTAATTTCCAGTTTATTTGTAATTTTGTTGTCGTCCTCATTCTGGGCTGGACTTGAACTCTCATATAAATTTACCGATCGAAATTAATACAAGGAGCTACGCCATGGCATTTTCATTCTATGTGTAATTCTTCATTGATGTATCGATAACATGCTGAAGGTTTTCGTTTCCTAAAATGAGAAAGGAGCTAGTTGGCTAGGGCCCAGCCAACCCAACTCGTTTACCCTCTTGCTTGTTATCTTAAAATGTGTGTTAACTTTATTCATTTACAGTAGTGTGATCTGAATCTCGAATTTTGTTCTTTCTTATGAATTCTGATTTATTCCATTAAATAGTCAAGTGTGAATGGATCCGTTCTGTGGAAGTTAAATTAAATCATTTCATATAATTTCTTTGTTGGTTTTCTTTCACTTGGATAATGCAGATGGGATCCTTCCTGCACTAGTTCATGCAGGATCTTTCACTCTCATTCGCTAGTTTGTTTATAGTGAATATTTCATTTTTTTCCTTTTACATGATTTAATATATTTCTGCAAAACAAGTGTTTGTCTCTAATACTGAAAGTTGAATTCTTAAATATTAAATATAACTTTAGGAAATAGAAGAGAATGTTGTTGCATATCTTGATTTGTATTTTCACTTCACAATTTAAGGAAAAAGACTAGAAGTAATCTATAATATTACAGTGATTTGTTTCGAATTATATTTGTTTACATGCAAAACTCCTTTGACCGAAGAAAGTTTGCTTTACTTTAGAAGATTGTTTTTATATTAAGAGTTTCTTTCTATTTGTAAGATTCAGTCGATTAAATCATTCTTTTTGTGTGCAATATTATTTCAAATTCTACTCGCACTTGCACTTCCCATCATACTTAACATGGTCTTTTATCTTCCCAAAAGAAACGTGGAATATTTGGTGTAGGAAACTCTGTTATGGTACAAGGACTGGTGTCTTGCTATAGAACAAAAGTGCTCCAAGTCTTGAGGCTTAGAGCCCCTATAGAAAATATAAGTCTTCGGTATAAGTAAAAGTTATACTTCTCACATAAGTTATGTACCTGCACTAGTGCAAGAAGATTGCAAGAATACAGGAACACCCACTTAGTGTGAGAAGGAAAATCATTGAGAAGGAAGATCTTTTCAAGGGACCACTTGTTAAACTGCCAACACCTATACTGAGGATAGACATAGAGTTTCACTTCAAAAATTAAATAGTTTACAGTAGTGTGAAAGTTCCTTTATTTGGTTTCTTCTCAAATGCATTCTTTTACATTCCAGCACTAGAATTACTTTGGTGTTAATTGCCTTTGAGATTTTTCTATTTAATTATTCACAATTTCAATTGAGAAGTAAGAATAGGAATAGGAAAAGTTCATACCACTTTTGACATTACCTGTGCTTTGTCTCTAAGTTTACAAAACCCTTGGGTTGATAATTAAGTGTTCAAGGAGCTTGCTTAATTGCAATTCCTGCACCCATGGCACTATTGTCGGGGAGGCAATTTGAATTGGTAAGAATTTTTTTTTTTTGCAATAGGGGTAAGTCTACTATTATTTTTTTCGTGCAATGTGCTTCTATTTGCTTGAAGGAATTTATAAGTGTCCAATTATTTTTGAATTGCACCATTTTTATTGGAATTTTGTTTTGTCATTTTTTAAATGAATGCCTAAAAAAGGTAGGGGTCTGAAGCCCACTAGGGGCCAAATAAATACTAATAAATCTGAAACCAAATCTCAAATTGGGCCTTCTTTTGTAGGCAAAAAGTCTAAACAAACCCAGATTCATCAGAGAAGAAAAGTCTACTTGGGCTCTGGTAGCAGAGGTCCAAGTGTGACACAACCCACAAAGAGGAAGAAGATGATTATTGGAACCCATAGTCGGCCTTCTTAGCCTATTGAGAGTGGTTCACATGGAAGAATGACCATGGAAGATCAAGAAGACCATGCAGAAGGAACTGGTGAAAATCAGGTAGATGAGAAATAATCCACTTTTGGATTCCCGATTGTGGATCCTAATACATAACTACAAATGAAACATATTTCACCATCAACTCTTCCTCATTTCTATGGTAAGGTACATGAAGACCCAAAATCTTTCTTATCTGAGTTTGATATTTTGTGTAGAAGTTATGATTATTCATATGATGCCTAGAAGTTAAAGTTGTTTCCTGCAACTCTCAAGGACGTAGCACTCTGCTGGTTCATGGGACTAGGAGGAAACACTATATCTTCTTGGGAACAAATGAAGAGAGTGTTCTTGTCAAAATATCAGGAATATTGTAAAACTAGAGATATTCAAGATGAAATATTTACTATTGTGCAAAATGATGATGAGACTCTAGAGGACTACCTGGAGAGATTCTTGTACATCCTCCAAAGGTCAAAGCACAAATTTGATCTAAGTACCATTAGAATCTTGTTCTTCTAGGGGCTTACTGATGATGCTAGGAATAATCTAAATTTTTTAGGACAAGGGGATATTGCTCAGAAATATTTTGATCAAATCTGTGACTTGTGCGGGAAATTCTCGAGGAACCAATATAGATCCGGTAAAGGAATTCAGAATAGAAATAAGAAAACCGAATCTACTGATTCTATTATTATTGGATTAGAAAACAAAATGGATAATATGAAAATTGAAATAATTAATATTGTTAGTAAACAAATAGACTCTTTTAAGTTTCAGCAAAAACTTGTAGAGGAACAAGAGTCATTGTCTATTTTCTATCCAAAATGTAGAAGAAACCATCTTTTAAGAGAATCTCCTCTCGATATTAAAGAAACTAATAAATGTGAAATTTGTATAGAGAACCATGCCACGAAAAAATGTCCCTCCATACCTAGGCTGAAAGTTGTACTTGAAGGAGGACAACCTGAAGCCAAATCATTGCATGCTATGGTAGCATGAAGAAACTGGCCTCGAGTAAGTGCAGGTATGACTCTTGAACCTCTACTGCATTTTTTTGGTTATAATGCACATTCATATTCCTATCCTAACACTAGTCACTCTCAACATTGGAAGCATGGGAACCAATATAATTATGGACAACCCTCCCAATCTTAGCAATAAGGATGGAGAGGGCCAAACCATTCACACCATTCCTATCCTTCACCTATGAAATCATATCCTAGTACATATGCACCTTACCCAATGCCACAACCATCATTACCTCAGCTAAGTCAGCTAATGCCACCATTGGCTTTACCTCCACCGTTTCGACCTCCTCAGCTGGCTACCCAACCTTTACCCAACCCCAATAACAAAGCGGTACAAATGATCCATTATATGAACCCACTTTCCTCATCCAGATATAAGTCCATGCCAGTTGGAGTCAATGACCTCCAATTGAGATCGGGGAAGATAGTAACCTATGAAAATCAAAAGCAGCCTATGGTGATTATCAATGAGAAAGGTGAGGAGGAAATTGTCGACTATTCTAAAAAACATGACACCATCCATCCTATCCCTGTACCTTCTAAGAATTTTCTATCTTCTTCCAACCCAGCTCCCTATCTGGATAGGTTAGTTGTGGAGAATAATGACCCCATTCCTGAGTCTAGCCTGGCTTTTGAGCTTAGGAACCTTTTCAGAAAGGTATCTTTGCTCCAAGCTATTAAATAGATCCCTATTTGCACAAAAATCATTAGGGAACTTTGTCTCAAGAATCCAGGAAGGAGAATATTAGAACCTCAAACTATTAAATTTGTTGGTAGAGCAATAGAGTTAATGATGGGGTGTATGCACATGGAGAAATATATCGACCCTAGAAACCCTGTTTTATTTGTTTAGATAGGCAATGTCCTTGTCCCCAATGTACTTATAGACCTGGGGGAGGCCATTAATGTTATGACCAAGAAAACCATGGATCAACTCGGATTGGTCCATATTCATCCTACTCCCATTGTGCTTGAACTAGCAAACAGATCTAAAATCAATCAGAAAGTGATGTTGGATGATGTGGTCGATTCTTTAGACTCTTGGGAATACCCTACAGACTTCATTGTGCTTCAGTTAAAGAATCCAGTGGGAGGAAATCCCTTGATCTTGCGACAACCATGAATTTCTATGGTCGATGCTTATATCAGATGTCATTCTGGTGACATGTATATTTCCCGTGGAGATTCTAGGAAGAAGGTCACCTTGTATCCACCTGCTAGATCCATTCAGGAACTCCGAGACACTTTATGGTTAGGCTATAGTAGTGATGAGGAGACTCAGTCTATTTCCTTAATACATCATAATGTTGAGTTCTCATAGGAGGGTGAGATTCAAGAATTTTTTAACAATCTAGACACCATGCCAAATTTTGAGTCGTTGAGTCAGATTTTCAGGAAAGTCATGGCTCTCCACCTCCCTTGCCACCATCTCTAGTGACACCTTTGTGTACTCTTGGGCCTAATACCACTCTTGTTGACATTAGTCCAGGTAAATCCTTGCAGAACTGTTCAACTTGGATTCATCCCAGCAAGAGCAACTTGTGAATTTGTTGTGAAACCATCTTGATGCCTTTGCATGGGGCTATGAAGATATGAAAGGAATCCCTCTTGAAAATCGTATCCACCATATCTATATTCAATATGGAGCTTGAAATATTTGACAACCCCAACGACATATGAACCCAGCTTTAAGAGTTGTTGTAAAGAAATGATTACAAAAACTTTTTGACGTTGATTTTATCTATCCCATTTCTGATAGCCAATGGGTCTCTCCATTGGTATTAGTCCTAAAAAAAGATGGGAGATGGCACATTTGTATTGACTACAAAGAATTGAACAAAGCCACTCTCAAAGATTACTTCCCCCCTTCCTTTCATCGACCAAGTACTTGATACCCTTGTTGGTAAGAAGTAATTTTCTTTTCTAGACGACTTTAATAGTTATAACCAAATAAAAATTGCACCTGAGGATCAAGACAAAACCACTTTTACATGTCCATGGGGTAAATTTTCTTGCCGAGTGCTTCCCTTTGGGCTATATAATGCCCCGGCTACCTTTCAAAGGGCAGTCTTCGCCATTTTTGTTGACCTTGAGTGTGTGGGAATCTACAGGGATGACTTTTTTGTGTTTGGTGATTCATTTTAGGAAGCTTTCAGAAATCTAGAAAGGTGCTTCTTCACTGCCAAGAATCTCATCTCACCTTGAGTGAAAAAAAATCAGATTAATGTGCAATGCAAGAATGGTTCTTGGCCATCTCATTTCTGACAAAGGTATCCAGGTTGACCCTGCAAAATAGAAATTATTTTGAGTCTTCCTATACCCAAAACTCAAAGGGAAGTGAGAGGTTCTCTAGGACATGTGAGATACTATAGGAGATTCATTGAGAGTTTCTCAAGGATAGCTACCCCACTTTTCCAACTTTTGGCTAAAGATAGTGAGTTTTCTTGGTCCACAGCTTGCCAACAGTCCTTTGAGACATTGAAGGAAAAACTAGTTTAGGCACTAGTTTTGAGAGGACCAAATTGATCCCTGCCATTTCATATTTCCTCTGATGCCTCAGATACTTCTATTAGCACAACTTTAGAACAAGAAGAAGATAAAAAAATAGATGTTATTTATTTCATTAGTAAAAACTTGTCACCCACTGAACTAAATTATATGGTTACTGAGAAAGAGTTTTTAGCTATAATTTTTTCCATTAATAAATTCAGACATTATATTACAGGGTATGAAGTCTTTGTGCATATTGACCATTCTACAATAATATATTTGAAGAATAAACCATTAACTAGTAGTAGAGTCACTAGGTGGTTATTATTGTTGCAAGAATTTAATATTACCATTATTGATAAACCAGGAAAATCTAACGTAGTAGAAGATTATCTTTCAAGATTAAATATTATCATTGAAGCAGTTCCTGTTGATAATGATTTTCCTCATGAACATCTTTTTGTTGTGTTGACAAAATCCCTGTGGTTTGCTGACATAGCTAACTATTTAGTCACTAGAAAATTACCACCTCACTTATCCGCTCATGAAAAGAAGAATATCATACAGAAAAGCATTGGATATTCCTAGATCCAAGGAGACCTCTTTTACACTGGAGTAGATCTTATTATCTGTAGATGTGTAAGAGAGGAAGAAGTGTTTGATATTTTGAAATCTTCCCTTGATGAACCTTGTAGGGGTCACTTCACTGATAAGCTGACTGCATACAAAGTGTTACAAGCTGCCTATTTTTAGCCCTCCTTGTTTAAGGATGCTAAACAGTATGTCAAGTGATGTGACAATTGTCCGCGAATTGGCCAACCTAATCAAAACAATGAAATTCCTTTATGTCCTTAGGTTATGATTGAGCCTTTTGAAAAATGGGCCATTGATTTTGTAGGACCAATTAACCTGACATCATTAAATAAAAAGCATATTTTGGTTTGTACAGAGTTCGTTACAAAATGGGTAGAAGCTAAAGTTGTTTCTTTTGCTACTGAAAGAGTTGTTGTTGATTTTCTTTTTACTGAAATATTTACTAGATTTGGTGTGCCTAGAGAAATTGCTTTTGAAAATGGACCATAGTTTATTTCTAATTTGGTACAGGGTGTGATGGAGCAGTACAAAATTCGGCATAGGAAATCTACACCGTACCACCCATAAGAAAATGGTAAAGTGGAGTCCACAAACAAGGTAATTGAGTCCATACTCACAAAGACAATAAATATTCACAAAAAGGATTGGGTTGGAAAAATACTAGAAGCCTTGTGGGCATACTGAACCACTTGGAGGAACAACACAGGACACACACCATATGAGTTGGTGTATGGAAAACAAGTCCTCTTGTTGGTAGAATTCCGGATAACAACTTTTAGGACTGCAGTCCATTTGGGGCTAGATCTCTATGAAGCAGAACAACAATGCATTCTATATTTCAATGAGCTAGATGAATTTTGAAGGCATGTCGTTTAGTAGAACATCTTGGTTCAACAGTAGCGCAAGAAGTGGCATGACAAGTCTATGTAGAAGAAGCAATTCCAACCAGGTGATTGGGTACTCCTTTACGATTCTAGATTCAAATATTTTAAAGGGAAATTCCATACCCACTGGATGGGACCTTATGAGGTGGTCAAAGTGTTTGAAAATGGAGCAGTAGAAATTAAAACTATTGATGTATGGAGTTTTGTGTTCCTAGTAAATGGGCATATATTGAAGATGTATTTTCAGCCCCTTACTAAAGGAGATTTTATGCAGCAAGTCCAAAAACAATCTGAAAAGGAATTGGTAGGTGGTAACACCAACCTGTTGAATATTTGATACTTTCTTTTTCTCGTTACATAATAATAATAATAATAATAAAAGAAAAAATAAAAATAAAAATGACAAAAAAAATGAAAAGTATAATTTTTTCATGTAACTATGAAAATCAGTTGACTGACATGATTGCAGAAGGATCAACCTATAAACTATCATGTTGGTAGGAATATCAAAATTTCAATAAAAAGGGAATGTTACTTGATTTTTTAGATATGCTACCTGCCACCAAGAAGAAGCAGGTTCAAGGAACCCAACCCTTAGCCAAGTTTGGGATAACTAGCATGGAAAATTTTATCCAAGTAAACGCTTAATTCCCGCTGCAATTAATTTTCCAGCACCAGTGTAGGCAGATCTTGAAGGTAAAATTTTTCCTTTCTTCTATTTTCCCCTTTCGTAATTCCCACCATTTTTATTTTCTGAATCCCATAATGAATCACCCTCCCTTTTCTTCTAATTTTTTTTATCCCTATCCAATTTCGTAAAATCCCTCTTTTCTCCCTTAACTTTTTCCCACATCCCATTCTCATTTAACCCCCTTGGTAGTATTATTCATGGAATCCTTGTTATGAAATTCCATCACATTCTGAAAATTACCCCTTCCCACTTCTTTGTTCCCTCATGGATCTATTGCAAGATTTGATACAGTCAGTTCAGAAGGCATGCTCATGGAGCACCAAAGAATGGTGAATAAAACTTCTCTTGTATGTTCAGGAAATTTTCAAAGTCCAGCCAAAGAACTAAGTTCTATCATATTTTTTTATTGTCCCATCTTTCTTCGATGCTATAGAAACCCTTGGTGCATGAACACACGTGATTAGTGCAGGCAAGCTCAATGCCATTACGTTGCAGTGCAAGCAGGCTCAGTGCAGGCATATTGCAGTGTAAGTAGGATCAGTCTAAGCACGATTAGAGTAGGCACATAAACATAGTGCAGAAAATTGTTTGAACACAATACAAAAACAGGACGTTATTGAGAAATTTACATTTTTTCCTACAAATGAATAACTACCACAATGATAGATCATAGCATTGTATTATTTAAATTTTGGTCAAAACTATGTTTTATCATTTACTAACTTAGGGAGAAATCATGTAAAAGTGCGAGATATTTTAGGTTATGAAGTCTAATCTTTTTGATGAGTACTGAAGTACACCTTATGTGAATTATGAGGCAACCAGGGATAGTACAGACCCACCTGAAATCCTACACTTACCTCCATTGAAAAGATATTCCATCACGCGCTTGCTCACTTCACCTCATAATCTGGTCCCCCATGACCGTTACACAACCACTGCAAAACTTTGATCATCCTCCAATTATCATTACTTGGCGTAGTAGATTGATACATGTGTGCATCCATCCCGAAGAGGAAATAATAATGATTTAATGTGATTGGATGGGAGCAATTAACAAGATGGTGGAATGGCTGGATCTCGACAATAAATTTCTCAGCAGCTCCCTTGCACTCCGTAGTGTGAAGCCTTTCCAAAGTTGTGACAGATAATTGAGGTGAATTCAACACAGAGATGGTGCCCATGAGACATGAACCATCATCTATGAGGGAGATAGAGAAAATGACCGAGTATTGAGGGAGTCTTGCACTATTGCAAGAATCGTGATTTTTCCCATTTTTGCAGAAATTTGACGGGTTTGATACGGCCATGGCTCTGGAATTTGCAAGGACGTTCGAGGACGACCGAGAAAATGTAGGCTCATTAGAATTTGAAGTCATGGAGGAATATATAGCGTGAGCAATAGTGTTGTCAACCATGGGTGAAAAATGGTTCAAGAAGGATGGGATCGAAAGGAAAAGATGGTGTTGATTTGTGGTTGATCGAAAGCTCAAGGTTGACTAGAAGAAAGGGCTTCTGCAGAGTGCCATGCTCGAAAAGTGGCGAGACCTCCTGTACATATTATAGAAATTTTTTTCCTACGAGGGACATTATACATTAACATTTGTGTATCATATCAGGTTGTTGTTGCATTTTGAATCAGGGAAATGCATCAATTTCCCTTATTACCTGCTCCGAGTCTAGAGAAAATGGCGAAAGGAGTGTAGAACAGGAGTGCCAGTCGGGTTACAGATAAACTATACCATCAGGTGCTCATTGCAATTCTGGTCAAGAAAGAGTTGGAAGCTAAGGTAATAACCTGGGAGGCATTCTTGAAAGAATTGTGGGAGAGAAGTGCAGGGGAGTCAACTGGAAAAAGTGAAAGCAAAAAGAGGAAATTTGAGATGAAAAGTAAAGACAAAGCAGTGCAAGTAGGGAAGAAGGATTGTCTCTTCGGGGACAAGTCGCACTCAGTCGAGCTCTCCAATATTAATTGATGAGACACCCTAGGCTTCACCTGGAGATCATAACGTCTCGATTCTCGCAGATGTAGTATCCCACACAGTCGGGAATAAAGACAATACAGAAAAGGAAGAAAACATACTCTTGTCGACCTTCGTTCATAAATTGAAGAAGAAAAGAATGACAACAAGTGAAAGTAAAGACTTGGCAGAAGATCAGTTAGATGACAAGGCACAGCACCAAGAATCCCTCGACAATTTTGATGAATAGGGTATTGAAGGCCCTAATGAATTGAAGGAACAAGGTACTAGAGCCCCTGATGAATTGAAGGAACAAGGTACTGAAACCCCTCACGAGGTTAATGAATAGGGTACTGAAGCCCTTGTTGAGTTGGATGTATGGGGAATTAAAACTCCTAATGAGTTAAATGCACAGGAGGATGAAACCCTCAGTGACATAGAAGCCCCTAGCACTAAAACCCTTAGTGGTATTATGATGCAGACATTAGATGACCAAGATGAATTTGATCTTGGCAACGACAATACATGTTTCAAATCAGTTGCAGAGAAAGTGCTGGCATTAGATGAGCTGGAAACAGAGACGTCTACCCTCTATTTGAATAACTAGATAGTAGAGCTCGAGCAGCAAATTCATGACTTGGAAGCACTAAAACAAGTCATGAAGGAGCAGACTTGGCAGAAGCAAGGCGAGATAGAGTTAGTAGAAGAAGTCAAAGAGTATAAATGACAAGTAAAGATATGGATGTTTAAGGCTTCTAAATGCTACAAGCACCTCAAGAAGGTGACTAAAAAACTTAAGAAAGCTCGAGGAAAGAAGATGAAGGTAGTGAAGGCAGGAATCAATATTTGGGTGCAAGATTCAAATATGAATTCCTATGTTGAATTTTTTGCAGTAGGTAAAGGTTGTGTGAGGAAACACAACATCTTAGAGATGGGAATATGTTGGTAGGCCAAAATGCCTTATTTTTATCCACTTCCTATCACAAAAACACAACCATTAACCTCTTTTTTTCTACATAATCCTCCTCATTCCTGCACTAGTCCAAGAATACTCTCTATTCCTACATAAACTTCATATTTCATGTTTAAGGTTTACTTAAAATGATTAATTAAGTGCTTAATTAATCATTTTAAGTAGAATTCGTCAGTTTAAATATTTCTTGTAACCTATATTTACTTTCCTAAAGTATTTGATAAAGATAAAGTATTAATCGTTATGCTAGCTTGATCTAGTGCAGGAAGATTCTTGCACTGTCAGCAACTATCCGTTCCGTGATCTCCGTAACATTCTGTGATCTCTGTAACAGTTGGTAACTCCATGCGAGCATCTTGGTCCACATCATCCAGTTTAGTTTTGGTTATCTAGATTTGAGCAACTATCCGTTCCGTGATCTCGTAACAGTTGGTCATTCCATGTGGGCATCTTGGTCCACATCATCCAGTTTAGTTGCGGTTATCTAGATTTGAAATTAAAGCAGAGGACAATTAGGGATATGGTTGAAGATCAGTCTACGACTTTATTATAGCCATCGGCTTAAGTTGTAATTTTCTTTGTTATTTTTGTTTCAGACGACAGGCATGATTTGGAACGACTATAATTTTTGGTTATGGCCACAGACCAAATGGTTGTATAAAATGTAGATTTCAGATAGAACTAGCTAACAAGCAATAGCGATAGCAGATCATTGTAATTTCTGGTTTATTTGTAATTTTGTTGTCACCCTTATTCTGGGCTAGACTTGAACTCTCATGTAGATTTGTTAATTGAAATTAATACAAGGAGTTGCGCCATGGCTTTTTCATTCTACGTGTAATTCTTCATTGATGTATAGATAACGTGTTGAAGGTTTTCGTTTCCTAAAACGGGAAATGAGTTCGTTAGCTAGGGCCCAGCCAACCCATCTCGTTTACCCTCTTGCTCATGGAAAATTTTAGGGGCGAATATTCACCCTTTGGGGAAATTAAGGGGTTTTAAATTTTTAGTGGGTGAATATTTTTTATCATAATACATTTTTACAAATCACCTCAAATAGCCCACCTTATTTTAAGGGAGAGGGTAAAAAAGGTAAATTTAGCCCTTGAAATTAGGAGTTATAATCTTCCATTCATTCGCCCTAATTCTCAAGAATAGGTTTTATTTAAGTGAATCCTATGGGCCAAATACCATATTTATAAAAGAGGTATGGTAAATTAGTAAAAATATAAATAAATGAGAGGTATGGTAAATAAATAAAACATTTTTTATATTTAATCCATAAGTCACCTTATATGTAAACAATTAAAAATATAAGTAAAGTGGAGGTATGGTAAATAAATAAAATGTCTTTTTATACTTACTCAAAAGGTATGGTAAATAAATAAAAATAAATAAAACCCCTTTTTATATTTAGTCCATAACCCTCGTTCTATTTACGAAGGCTCAAGAAAGAGGTTTTATTTTAGTCCATAACCCTCGTTCTATTTACGAAGGCTCAAGAAAAAGAGGTTTTATTTAAGTTAATCCTATGGGCCAAATACCATATTTGTAAAAGAGGTATGGTAAATTAATAAAAATACAAATAAATGAGAGGTATAGTAAACAAATAAAACAATTTTTTATATTTACTGCATAAGTCACCTTATATTTACGAACACTCAAAAAAGCGTTATATTTAGGTAAAACCTATGGGCAAAATAATATGGGACAAATACCATGGACTAGATTGTTATTAATACCATGCAAAAAAACATTATTAACCCTAATATTAGTATTAATAAAAATAAAAATGGCACATGCTATTGACACATGGTATTCACCAAAATGGCACATGCTATTTACCCATGGTATTCACCTGGAATGTAGCCTATTTAAATGGGGGAATTAAACCAGCATAGATCCATCTTTACTTTGGATCTACTAACCCCCGAGAGGTATCAAATATCATGATATGCAAACTAGCACAGAGTGAAAAAATATTTGATACCTCTCGGGGGCTTGGTGGATCAAGATGGATGTTGTAATTTAATGTATGTTAAACATTTTAGCTTGGTTAAAATAAAAATAAAATAAAAATCAACTATTAATTTTATTAATTTTTATAAATTACTAATAGTAATTTTTAAGCTCCATGTTTATGATAACCCATGGTATTGACCCATGGTAATACCATGGTATTCATGTGAGTATAGACTATTTAAAGGGTAAATTCTAACATCTTAGATCCATCTTAATTCTGGGTCTACCAAGTGCTCAGAGCGATAAATAGATTTCATCCTCCTAAGAGTGGTAGATGTGGAGTTAAGATGGATATAGGCTGGTTTTTATGATAATGAAGATATTAAATAGACTTAGGAAATTATATTGTAAAAACATCTTAAGCTGAATGGTTAAAGCTACATTTAGTCACTTCACAAAATTTAGTAAAAAATACCAATATCTCCATTAATATTGGTTTTTAACTTTTTCTAATTTAACAAAAAAAATTCAAAACAATGAAACCTTATCACTCATTCAAAACAATGAAACCTTATCATCCCCCTAAGAGTGGTAGATGTGGCGTTAAGATGGATATAGGTTGGTTTTTATGATAATGAAGATATTAAATAGACTTAGGAAATTATATTGTAAAAACATCTTAAGGTGAATGGTTAAAGCTACATTTAGTCACTTCACAAAATTTAGTAAAAAATACCAATATCTCCATTAATATTGGTTTTTAACTTTTTCTCATTTAACAAAAAAAATTCAAAACAATGAAACCTTATCACTCTTTCTGCATCACCCACGTAGAAGATTTCTCACCATTTTTCAAACATTCTCTATATGATATCTTCATGAAAAAGTTTAGGTACTGGTGTTGGATTAGTTGTTTGAAAAATAAGTTGGTTTGTACAACCTTTCATCTTCTGTGCTATTCTTAGTTTTGTCCTAATGATCTATAGGGGTTGGAGCCACTACACCATATTTTCCTAAAAGGAGGAGATTGTTCACCAAAAATGAAATTAATCTACATGTTACAGCGCTGTTAAAAAATGCGAGACCTATGAGGGTAGTGAATTATGCTAATAAGCAATTTATATTGGGAGAGACGTAATTAATTTATTATTTAATTGAAGATTTCCAGAAAATAATAATAAATCTACATTTATATATTCATATATTGATTGGAAGGATTCTCACAATGGTCATTTCTTTTAATTAGATCCCCTTCAAGCCCTTAGGATACCTAATACTTTCTTATATAACATAGTTGGGGCTTGTTACTTGTTGGTGTGTTGGGGTAAACAAACTTGATGTGCTTTTTTTATCTCGCAGTTGGAGTCTATGGAATAAGAAAGAAATTTGATAACTTGAAAAAAGTGGTAGCTTGACAAAAGTTGTAGAGAAAAGATTAATCTCTCCTACCTTGACAGAACTCGTTGTCAATATCAACACCTATAAGAACTTTGTTGTGGAATATTATCAAAACTAATAGAAGGATGTGAAAGAGTGTATTGTAAGAACCTTGACAAACACGGCCACTGAAAATTGGAACATTGTTTGTAGGAAGAGAAAATTATGTTTCTTTTTCCAAACATGTATGTTAGTATATTACAGTTTAATGAATATGTTTTCTTATTATCATATATGGTTTCATACTTTAACAAAACATCACCAAGACTTCACAATGTTTTATTTCAGTTAAAATTTGCTAAGGATTAGGACAATTTTATAATTCAGCGAAGATTTCTCCATCACTGTACAAGATAATATAATCTGGTGAGAGATTTGCCAAAAAAAATTATATATCCTATTTATATTATTGATGATAAAATCACCTCCCATTTTTCCTATGTATCATGGGGATTAGCCCATTTATTATACATATAAATTTAGGGTGGTTCTAAAAATTTTCCCTGGCCACAAGTTGTTGATGGTTACATGTTCTCTCACCACCACTCATCAATCATCTAGTTGACGCAGTAACTTGCACTCCTTCTCACCTTCGCGCAACTCTAAAGTTGGTTACTCCTCACCTCCCAGATGTGAACACAAAATTTTATACCAGCACCTCCGCTCTACTCGTCCCATCACCCGTTAGTTTTCCAAAGCAGTCAGATTGATCCCAAGAATATAAAATATTCCATATGCATCAAAGAAGCCAAAGAACACTCCCACAAGGGTTGTTGTCTCATCAGTGAAAGAATAAGTTCTTGCAAGGTGCGAAGTGTTGGAAATAATACTCAGAGGGGAGGTGAATCATTATTTACAAATCAATAACATTTTCATTTCCACAATCAGATTTATATACGCTACTTCAGTAAAGGGAACTTGCTTGTGCACACAATTGTTCTTAAGGAAACCAACATATATCCAATGAACTTATGATTCAGTTAATTCATCATATGTTGATCTTTAATCAGTGCATCAATACTTTATTAAACATTAAACAATAACCATGTACAGTAATAACATAATAAACCATCACACATAAGCAACACACATGAACACCAAGATTTAAGGTGGAAACCCAATGTGGGTGAAAACCACCTGCTGTTGTCATCTCTGTCTTCTTTTAATAATGAGAAAATCTATTTACAATATTGTACTGTTGCAGACTCATACCAGTACATAGGCACCCACCTACAGAAGGCTACAACCTTCTCTCGTTCTCTAGCTTCTTTTGGAAGGGAGCTATAACCCCCTAGTTCTTCTACTAGCCGATATGTTTACTAGTACGTAGGCTCTAACCTACAGAAGGCTACAACCTTCACTTGTTTTGTAGCTGCTACTGGAAGGGAGCTCCAACCCCCTGATCAAATCACCAACCACTACTGGCAGGAAGCTTTGACTTCCTCACAGAAGGCTCTAACCCTCAGTATCCTCGAGGGACCACATTTCATGAATTTTTCAGATTGGATACTCTTGGTACACAGCACTACACATGAAGGCCTCATTTCATCAAATTTGCATATTGGACCCATTAGTAACATTGAAGCTCAAAATGAATCACAACTGTAATACAACCATCAAATACATCTGCATCAACCAATCACTGAAACCAAATCATCAATCTCTAATATAACTGAAACCCAATCATCAATCTCTGATAGAACTGAAACAATGACTGAAACCTCTAAACCTCAAACAATCATTGAACCTCTAACACAACTGAATCAACCATTCATTCAAACTTAATCAAATTCAACCAATCAACTGGAACAGATAGATCACTGTAACTAGTACACAGATCTGAACCCAGAACATTACATCAACAACTAGAACTAACTATAACCTCAAAAGACATGTTTTAGAATGTATACGCTCCTTCAATGAAGCAAACCTGCATGTCTACGCTACTTCCTTTTGCCCAACCTACGTATACCTATAAAGATATTGAATCATAAAACCTCTAAACTACAAACTCTACCAATCAGTGACAATGTGAAGATCTACTATCATATTACAAAGTTCTAAACAGATAGCAACAAGGATCACCCTTATTTCTCAATCAATCAATCAACCAGACTCAATTTCCTTACACAATCAATTTTATTGTCAGATCTAAAGAAGTCATCATTGATAGACAACAGTAAAACAACAACACTAATCTGATAGATCAGTCATCCCTGAACATCAAGCTTTTCTTGTGCATATGCTACTTGGAAGAGCCGAACCAGCATGTATATGCACCTTCACCAAAGTGAACCAGCGTATAGATTTGCAAATACTTACTTATAACTTCGCTGCAATTCCCAACTTCAGGCATACCTAGTCATCACACATAAAGGATAAAATGTGTGTTAGCAATCAGATCTATCCTATCCAGTATCAGATCACATAATGATAAGTCATTATGATCTTGATCCATCATTAGATCTCATCCATCATCAAACAATTAGGTGCATACTTAGTCTAGATCAAGAAAAGCATCAGAAACCCGTAACATGCATATTTGATCTTGATCTAACACTTCATAAGATATTAATTACTTGTACCCTTAACCTTTTGATCTTCTCCTCCTTATATAGTTTTGGCCTTCCTCAATACCTCGGATCAAAACCACTTAGGACCAATACCTCGGACCAAATACCTCAGACCAATACTTTGAACCAAAATCCTCAGTCCAAAACCTCGAACCAATACATCGGACCAATACCTCAAACCAAAACCTCGGACCGATACCTAAGACCAACACCTTGATTTTCCATCCCATGCGTGCTTTTCCTTCCGCGAAAGTGCATGCATACGTATACACTCCTTCTATTCCATGAGCCCATGTGTATACGCTACTTGGACAAGGTGAACCATCGTATACTTCTTAAACCATTCTCTTTCTTCAATTTCTTGATTCTGATCTGTAGTCCTTTGTTCCTTCATCCTATTCTTTTGTACCAATGCCTTGTTACCTTTGAATAGACTTGTTATAATGTGATTTTCCATATTACTTCTGTAATGATTCCTTTGAACTACCCTACATTTTGTCACATCTATAAACACAATTGCCATGCATTCTGTCACATCTGATATCTCTCCTATAGATTCATCTAGTTACCATATACAAGTGAGTTGTTCTGCTACAAGTGGGTTGCCATCAAGTACAACACATGCATCATAATGCCAACATGAAGTTCTGGCAGAAGCTGTTGAGAATGGAGAGGAGCCTCTAGTCTTCCGACAGGAAGAATTGGACACCCCCGTGATCTTGGGCTCATGCTCTGGTACAAGAGGCGAAGGGTAAGGCAACGAAGGAGGTGGAGGTGGAGACGAATGAATAGACTCAGAGGTAGAACCATTAGATTCTGAAGAAGAGGAGGAGGATGAAGAAGAAGAAGACATGGCTGATGAAAACTTGGAATGGATGACTCAGGGACCATTGGCTCTCCTGGGTGCTTTGCACAGGATGCCAAAGCGTTCGAAGAGGATGTTGACAAAGTATGACCCTGACAGAACAATGAAGGTAGAAGAACACTTGGACAACTTCTACATGCAACTGTAGACACTCGAGGTACAACACGACGACATTGCATGCAGATTGTTTTTGTGTACCTTAGATGGCCAAGCAACAGTATGGTACCACAACCTTCTTGTCAATTCCATCCAGAACTATGGTATGTTCAAAAGAATGTTTTTGGAAAAAATTGTTGATGACAAGACCCCTGCCATGTTGCTCAAGAGTTGGGCAGTCTGAAGATGGAGTTGAAAGAGAAAGTGAAAGATTTTAATCATTGGTTTTTACACATATTGAACAAGTTCACAGCAGACACAAAACCTCATGACTCCATCATTGTCGACTATTACATGTTTGTGTTGCCAACTAGTATTGTGCAGTTCATCAAGCAAGCTACAAAACAAACATTACTTGAAAATTGTGAACATGCAATTGCTATGGAAAAGGACCTGCTCAAGATTGGAGTCCTCAAGGATGATGAACCAATAAAAGACTCCAAATATGTGAGCAAGAAGCCCCAAGCTGTTACGAGTAAGCAGAAAGACAAGGAAGCAAGTGACATTAAATCCCTTACTCATCTCATCAAGAAATTGACAACAAATATGTCTGAGCTAAAGTAATGAATGGTCGAGACATCTATTAGCAACTGACCTCATAGACAACAGAAGAGGAGCATGTCATTAGGTAGCAACAGCTTCCCAGCTAAAACTACAAAGAGCTCCATCTCAGTGTTCCAGATAGAAATGTTCACGAACCCCAAGTTTTTCTCATTCCATGAAGACTGTCACCCTGAAGGGGCTTGTCCAGAATGGAAATGAGTTGTGGACTCTATGTGCATCAGTATGAAAAATGTTGTCAAAAATGTGTAGTTTCAACCAGAAGCCGAAGATGATGAGGAAAATGTTGCATCTAATGAGGCACCAAGCACTAGGCATGTGATCAACATGTATAAATGCTCACACCCAACACAGAAAATGAACACCGAGAAGCAACCCCCAAAGAAAAGTGGTCGATACAATCTTAGAAGTAAAGGGGCTCCCACTACTATTAGGGAGATGCAAGAAAAGTTGAAACTACTGATGAGGAAGGTTGATCCACCAGTCGTCCCAAAGTAGAAAGCTCAAAGCAAGGCCGGGAAGACAACTACAGATAAGAGTACGTCCATGAGTAGTAAACTTCATAACACTCTGTTGGATAGTATAAACACAAGTCTAACCCCGCACATCTCGGTGAGTTTACCCGCTCTTGATTACAATATTGTTGAAGATATGAAGAAAACTAGTGCAAATATCTCTTTGTTCAAGTTAGTTAAGCTCAAGGGTTAGTGGGATATTCAGATGCATGCATTGGGGCAAACATCCATAAATAGTGCATCCTTTACCAGAAAGGGAGAAAGCACATCTCCTGGTTCAGTAACAATTGTTCTCAACACACTCCGGATGGAAGAAGCAAACTCTATTTCCCTCCATTCTTTTTCTCATTTGAAATTTTTAACTGCAACGTTCACAATTGTTTGGTTGACTCTGGCACATCAACTAATGTGATGCCACTCTCCATTACCAATAGGATCAATGCCCAATGGAAAAAGACATCTGTGGAGATAATCCAACTAGATCAAACATGCATACCACCCATTGGTGAACTTCAGGATGTGATCATCTGATTATCTCATGATGGCCAAGTTCACTAGTGCATCAACATTGTCATTGTGGACATACCGGAAGCATATGGCTTACTTCTTAGTAGAGACTGGTCCAACAAGTTGAATGGGTGCTTTTCCACAGAATATTAAAACTTATGGCTTCCGTACCAGGGAATAAGAGATCAGATATGAGTGTTATCTGAGAGATACATGAAATACAATGTAGCTCCCATCAATGATGAGAACGAACCGTTGGCTTTCGCGGAACTCATGTTCGGAAACTGCCTCTTGGAAACACAGCTGGGATGTTATCTCACACAGCTAGCTCCAACCCCACCAGACACACAATTGGGTCTCCTCCCTTGCTCAACTGATTGAAATGAAACATGTATAGTACATTGTAACACTAGTAGTAGTAGCAGTAGTAGTGGAAACAGTAGTACTAGCGCATCAAGCGGTCCGTGTACAGATGAGTGTCGTGGACCATGTATTTTGATGGATCAAAGACACGAGATGGATCTAGAGTCAAGTGTTTCTTGATAGACTCAAAGCATAGGAAACACTTGATCTCAAGCCTCTTGGAGTTCAATTGCATGAACAACATGCTCATATTTGGCTTGCACAAAACCATTAGCCTCAATGTTGTTGCGCTCAAAGTGGTAGGTGATTCAAAAATAGTGGTATGGTAGGTACGTAACACCATACACTATTTATCACCTCATCTCAAAATTTATCAACAAGAGGTATGGCGACTGATCTATAACTTCCAAGCTTTCAATATCATTTTTGTGCCAAGAATGTGTAATGCAGCTATTGATGCCTTAGCTAATACAGCTGCTAGGATGACACCGCTTAGAGATAGGTTTACTATTGAAATTTTGTATAAGCCTTCTATCCCTGACAACATAACTAATTTACACATTTTTGACGATGATCAACACATACTGCACTTCATGGACAACACTAATGTCTTCAAGGACACAACGATTGATGAAGATGAGAATGAGCAATCTCTGCAAGCTGCGACTGATGACAAGAAAGAAAACCTCATTCCCAAGGGTGTGGTATCTCTCGAAAAGTATATGACTTGCAGAATTGCTTTCAAGGGCCAAGGAACAGCAAAACCCACAATTCCACCATGATGCATGAACAGATCAACTTGGGAACAAAACAAGTTATGAAGTTTGTCAATCTCGGTACGTGTTGCACACCGCAGGAGCGAGAAGCCTTTGTTCGCTTGTTCAAATAGTACCAGGATGTGTTCGCGTGGACATACAATGATCTAAAAACATACGACATGTAGATAATCCAACATGATATTCTGATCAAAGAAGGATTCAAGCCATTTCAACAGAAGCTGAGAAAAGTGCATCTGTCACTTGAACCCCTCATACAAAAAGAACTGACTAAGTTGTTGGATGCATGGATCATTTATAGAGTTCATCATTCCATGTGGGTTTCCAACTTAGTTCTTGTATGCAAGAAGTCTGGGGAGATACACTTATGTGTTGATTTCTAAAACTTGAACTGCGCCTCGGACAAAGACTACTACCCTATGTTGTCAATGGAACATATTTTATACACAATATCTGGAGCATAAATGTTTTCCTTGTTCAATGGTTTTTCAGGATATAACCAGGTTCTAGTAGTGGAACCTAATAGATTGAAAACTCCCTTCCATACCATGCGGGGTACATTCGCCTACAGAAGAATGCCATTTGGGTTGTTGAATGCAAGCACAACCTTTGAGTGCACCATGGACATCACCTTCTATGGACTTATCGAATGGAGTGTAGTGGTGTACCTTGATGACGTGACTATCCTTTCCAGAAAATAGTCAGACCACATATGCCACTTGAAGAAGATATTTGAGCAATGTCGAAAATATGGGATATTCTTGAATCCCAAGAAAAGTGTATTTGTGGTGTCTGAGGGGAACCTCCTTAGGCACATCATTGCCCAAAGTGGGATCAAGATTGATCTAGACTGAGTTGGGATGATTACATAGATTCCTCACCTAGCCAACAAGAAAGCCATGCAATCCTTCTTGGGAAAGATAAACTTCCTTTAGAATTTCATCTCGAATTATGCGTAGATAGTAGAACCTATGCTAGACATGATTAAGAAGGATGAATTCTACAACTAGTGTAAGAAGGAAAAGAATGCTTTCACCCTTATCAAGCAAGCTATAGCAGATGTACCAAGACTTTACAATCTAGACTTTAACATGGATTTATTGCTATACACCTTCGCCTCTAACAAGTCGCTTACTACAGTACTCACTCAAAACGATGAGTTGAATGACGAGCATCCCATCTCCTCAATGAGTGCAAGCATGTAAATGCCCGAACTCAACTACCCTGTCATCGACAAACAAGCATACATAGTATACAAGGCAGTGAAGCACTTCAGACCCTACTTGTTGAAGAACCATTGCATAGTCTTTGTGCCACACCCAGCAGTCTGATCACTGCTTGTACAACAAGAGCTAGGTGAGAGACGTGCAAACTAGATGACAGGCTTATCTAGTTCACACTTTGAAGGTTCATGGTCTCTGTAGACTCACAGTTGAAGCAGTCCATGCACAGGAGGAAGAAGAAGAGCTCGTTGGCTAGGAGCAAGAAATCAAGATGTACAATGTAGAGCGAGCACCACCCACTTCATGCGGAAACTCTTGGTACAAAGATGTGCACCATTACCTTAAGAATGGCACCACAACCTCTCACTTATCCATAAGGTAGAAGAGGGCACTTCACCTCAAATCTTTACCTTATCAGTTGGTGCACAGAATGCTTTACAGAAAGCACAACAATTTTTTTTTTTCTCAGGTGCCTAGAGGCACATGATTCAGAGAAGGTCTTGCATGATATACATGATGGACTAGTCGAGGGCCACATCGCAAGAAATACCACTACACAAAAAGTCATGTGAGCTAGTTTCTACTGGCCCACACTATTCAAGGATGCATATGGTTATGCCCACAAGTGCCCGGTCTTTCAGCTACGCGACAACAAAACATGAAGGTCAGCAGCTCCGCTACACCCTATTGTAGTGACTAAACCATTTCAATAGTGGGGCTTAGACATCATTGGGGAAATCTTCCCACCTTCGTCGAAACAACACCGCTACATCTTGACAGCTAGATATAACTTAACGCGGTGGACAAAAGAAGTTCCACTTAAGCAATGGAATGACCAAGAAGTCATCAACTTCCTCCAATAGAACATCATCTCATGATTTGGCATTCCAGTATCACTTTTTTTGACAATGCAAATTACTTTTCATCTTTCAATCTTTATGATTTTCCATTGAAATATAGTATCATTCTTAAACACTCATCTGACTACTACCTATAGGCAAATGGGCTCATAGAATCTACAAATAAAAATCGTATCTACATTATCAAGAAGACCATGTACTCTGAACAATGTAACTGGCACTCCACTTTGACGAATGCTTTATGGGCTGACCATGTAATACCCAAATCCTCTTTGAACACTTCACCATACTTCCTGGTTTATGGGAAATACGCCATCCTTCTGCCAAACATCTAGTTGCATGTGCTCAAATTGTCCCAAGAATCCCAAGGCAAGCCTTGTCTCCTAGTTCAATGTAGGATGGATACAATTCACAAGTTGCAGGAAGAAAGGATTAAAGCAAAATAAAAATTCACACTCCACTAGAACCTTATCAAGAGATGGTTCAACAAGAAGTCTACATGGAATGCTAACTTCGATGTGGGTGACGTAGTCTTGAAATGGGACAAACCCCATGAAGACAAAGGAAAACACACAAAGTTCCAGTCCCTGTGGATTTGTCCATACACTATTCAAGAGAAGCTTGGCCCACACACATACTATCCACAATCACTTAATAGGAGGATTGAAAACCTTCCTATCAATGACCAAGACTTAAAGCACTACTTTCAGTAACTCGGGGCCGCACCCCACGCCATGTACATATTTTTTTTACTACTTTTTGTTTCTTCTCTTTGCTTTTCTATTTTTTCTTCGTTTTGTTTTGTTTGCTTAATATCATGATATTTTTGGTTTGTCAATAATGTTTCCCTCTACTCAATTCTTGCTTTTGAATGAGTATATGGTTGAGATCCATAGAGTCTTGTGACACTGCAGCACTTGGCCAGTCCTATGTTCGTCTTCTCTGTGCTTGGTTATAACCTTCGGCCAATGAAGTCCTGATGGAAAATACAAGTCGTATGTAAGGAAATATCTTGACCATGAACCTGTGTCCACACTGGAAAACCCCATTCATATACTCAATCTTTTGTTCTGTGTGTTCAAGTTCATCCAACTAGTAGAAACAGAGAAGGGGAAAATCTAAATGAGAAAACCTAAATCAAAGGTTCTACATGCTTATCTGAAGGAACAACCTCTTATCTTCTCAATAATTCAAGATCCATCTTCCTCCCTATTGTATTGGCTACAACCAACCTCCAAAATTTTTCCTTAACATGTTTTGGAGCCTCCCTACCAACCTTCACAACAACTTGCTTTGCTTCATCAAGTCCTCACGCTTCAGTGTCTTTCTTACTCAAAGGAAATCTATCGATCACAGTTTGATCTTTTCCCTTCATAGGTTTCTCACCTAGACTTGGTGCAGCTACAAGCTAAGCAGCTTCCTAGTGAAATTTACACATTTCTAGATGGAAACCAGCCATTCCCTCTAGGAATTATGCAATTCCCTTTGACAACCTGTTGGGCTCTAGGATTGCGCAATCCTACCAAAAAGCCCTCCCAGTAGGATTTTCCCAATTTTCCACATCAATAGGCAGCTCATCACAAGATTTGCACAAATCTAGGCAGTAGTCAGCAACTGGGCCCAGAAATTTCACAATCCCCTTGGGCAGTCAGCCCAACTTACAATTAGAAATACGCATTTTTCTTCAGCAATCAAGTAGTCACTTGCATGTGCAGCGGAGTTGACCGGTTGCCCCTGGGACTGAGAAAAATAGACTTGCATGCATAGGTTGCTTCTCCCAAGGCAACATGCAAAGGAATCCCTTGTTTCAAGGATCTATGTTTAGCAGTTGGAGGTTACATGCAAGGAGTAATTTAGAAACCTCCCTCCAAGTGTCGCTTCCCCTAGATTTTTGGCATGCATGTCACAACCTCGATGTTATCAAAAATCATCAACTAGATGTTGCAGATCTCATTACTCACATCAACCTTGTAGCTTTGATATCCCTCATCACATCTAGGAGTAGTCGGTACATTCAGCTCAGCTATTTTGGGGTAAGCTCGCTTCCCATGCCTTGTGCTGCATTTCTATCGCTTTTTGGGTTTTCGCTTGTATGAGTACTATTTCCTTGATTTCTTTGATCGCTTGCTATCATTTACATGTATACTATCTTTTCCTAGCTTTGGTTCAATTTCCATTGCTATCTCACTGTTGTCGCATGCATGACACTATTTTGCATGGATGTTCGCCCAACCGGTGAACGACCTCACCCACATGCATGTTGATCTGTTTACTCAATCCTCCATTAATGTTTTGCATGCATTGCTTATCACTTCTTCTATCACTTAGTTTTGTGATGTATTTCATCAACTTACTTGCTTTCAGTTGCCCATTGGTGAGTCAGGCCAACCTCGGCCCGGTCTCTACCTTCACTAAGGCTACATTGCACAATCTGGAGAAGGAAGGCTCACCTTCCTCTCTCGATTTGTGCATTCTAGCCCAACATAGGCCTCCTAGAAAATATTGTGCGTTCTAGAGGTCAGTGGTTGCTTGGTCCAAAAATTTGCTCAAATCTGTCCCTGGGTTAGCCGTCTTTCCTAGTTGGAATCACGCATTTCACAGTCCCAACAGCCAACTGCCCAACTTGATTGCGCATTTTGCAGTTCCAACAGTTAGTCGGTCTCCTAGAAGCCTGGACTGTGCCTTGGGCAGTCTTGGTAGTTGGTCTCTGAACCTCCCGGCTAAAATTGTGCAACCTTCATGATGAATTCACCTAGGTATGTTGCAAGTCAGTTCTCATGTTCACTTTGGTTTTTGACTAACAGATTTCTTGCTATGAGTGTTGCCATGTCTCCAGGTATCACAGGTGTTCATCTGCCTCTTAGCAGTACATGTACAATGATTTCCAAGAGAGTAGAGATGAAGACACCGTTCAGAGCACCCTTGGGGATGCACTCAATCAAATTTCCATGGGCTTACCTACTCACGAAGACATCAAATTGTTTGTGGACAAGGACATCAAGCAACAAAATCATAGTGAGCAACATCATGAACAATAGCTGAAGGTAGCATACCGAATGCAGTAAATGCAAGAGGAAGGTTATTAACGACATAGAGGCAGAGCAAAGTTGCAAGTTCAAGCATATCCACTGATAATGAAAGCAACTTTGGAGACTCATGCTACGAAGTGATGGCGCGACATGAATATTGTGCGAAGGCAGAAGATGGAAGAAAGAAGGAGTTGCATGTGCTGAAGCAACAAATCAAGAAGAACATGAAGCTACACAGACAACCCAATGAGTTGCAGTAGGAACAAGAACAATAGTGGGTGCAACATGCACTCACGGATGAAACTAAGCCAGTACAAGTTAAGAATCCATCCCACCAGTTGACACAAAGCAAACATGGTGAGCAGTGTTGTTGATCTCATGCAAAGGATCCAATAGCATGCATGTCTTTGAGCACACGTATGAAATCCAACCCATTCAACTCACTCACTAAGGTGAAGACAAGAAGCAAGTCCAACTGGGGCTGAACATGTATTTCGGCAAGTTGATGCGCATGACCACCAACACACACTTGGCGATTAGCATAGAAACTATGCATTAGTGTGTTGTCGATTCAACCATACCCAAGAAGACCATGCACATGTTAGCACATGAATTGGATTAAGGGGCCGAACCAATGCACCAGTTGCAACGTAGGCAAGAGTTCGCTTCAGCAAGATCTCACCATGAGATGCACGCGCATCATCACGGACGACCAAGATTGGCATCAGCTCACCACCTTCACCATTACAAGCATGTCAAAGAGTTGGTATCATCACAATGGACTGAGTGTTAGTGATGTCTTGCAAGGCTTACTAAAGCCATGTTGTCTCACATGAGTACATGTGCATTGTAATGTTGAGTCATGTCAAGTGTAAGTCAAGTGTCAACAGTTGGATGTAACAGTCATAGAGTAGGTGAAGAGTCATGAGGGTAGTTGAACTGTCACAAAGGGGAATGTGAAGGGTCACCCCACCCTTTTCTATAAATAGTCTCTCATAACTCATTTTATAGGCTTTTGGTCAGCCAACCTTCTACTAAGACTATCTTGAAGAAGGCTTGGACAATATTGTAATGCGCCTTGGCTTATCCACTACATGAAGCTAGAACATTTCTTCGGAGGAGCAGGCGGATGTGGCTGTAACGTTCCACTAATGGGGCTAGCAGGTTTACATGGTGCATTGTATGATTGTGACTTACACTTCTTTATATGATAAAAGCCAACACATTTTCATGCATATGTTGTTATTGTAGTTGGACTGCTCTGGTTGCCTTAATGATATATGTTGTTTAACTTACATACTTGTGTATGAACTAATTCACATGAAATAGTATGAATCTTGTTCTTAATGTGTTGCATATGTTGTTAATGTTGACACCATCTGTGTCGACTACTTTGCCAGACACTAGACAAACCTTTCTCTGAACCTTGTTATACCAACTATCACACTCATCTCAGACTGATCCGTGAGTGTTGTTCGTGTTATCTTACCTTGTATGTTGGGACTGCCACATCCATGTCGACTACTCTATCAGAAGCTATGCATGTCCTTTGTGTTGTGTGTTCCTAGCCGAGTTGGGATTGATCCCTTTCAACCTAGAACTCACCTTCACCTTCCTCTCCCTTTGAAGTGTTGGAACCTCTCATACTCATTCCTTGACTCACTGCATCAGTCACACCCTTGTTACTGACAAAGTTATCTTACTTGCCTCTATGCGACATCATGGTCAAGGCATTACCTTACTACCCATTGCTGGGACTCCTATACCAAATGGTCTGAGGTCTAATTGGGACTTCTTACTGGGGAGATCCCCTTGACATGTTGGCAGGTTAACTATGTCAACATTTCTGGCGCTAGGGGGGCATGATGACAAGCAGTGTCCTCTCATCCAGTTTTGAACCTTTGCATATCTTTCATGGAGTCTTGCATTCTTCTTCCCCCAAGGTGTTTTTTGAACGATGAAGATGTATCCATTTCAGGGTAGCCTTTCAATCTCTTGTCCACTCACACGTATGATGGTGAAGGAGAAGTGGCCTAGCCTAAGCACTTACAAAACTTCCTTTCCATGATTTATGAGGAATATGAGTTTACTAAAGAATAGGCCAGTCTGTTGCTTGCATTCACACTTCGCGAATCCCCATTTCATTAGGTGCTCAGCCTACCGGTTGAAACTGTGCACTCATATGAGCACTTATGTGATCTTATTGAAGACACGTTCCATCATTTTGATCCAGAACATCTTGACCATAAACTGTTATAGCAATGCAGGGCTCTGCATGCATCCATTATTGATTTTTGGCAGCACTTCCATGACTTGCAGTTTTAAGCACCAAGGAGCTAGATGAAGTTTGCTTATCTCTGGGACTAATTCGAATATTGCCTTAAGAAATATGCTTGTCCCAAGAGAAATCTTAAGATCAAGCCTCGTTCAACCTTCTTTGTTGATGGAACTATGTAATCTCATGTGGGCGCAGGCACTGTCTCAATGGACTGTCTATCTCCCTCTCATTCAACAGTTCCACCATCGCCCTGTGATGTTGAGGATCATGTTCACACACCTGTTCAACCTTCACACCCTCCCAACATCACTCTACACAATTTTTTGGTAGATTTGGTTGTGAGTCCTTCGAGTTCTCATATGCATTCTTTTTTTCGACCTTCATCTTCGCACCTAGGTGTTCCTCCGATGATGTTGTCTTGTGTTCGTCCATTCCAGACTCTTCACTTGTTGTGAATGAGGAAAAAACCACTGGGGAAGTTGGTGTTGCACAACCAACATGCGTTGTCATTCATGAAGAGTATGAGTGGGAGCTTGAGCTTCAACACTCAGTGAAGGATGACTCCCTTCTTTCCAAGCCCCCTTCATTTTTTCCTAACATCATTAGTGAACCTGCCATCCATGACTTTGCATGTGTGTCTTCATCTATGGATGCACCCATTATTGATCTTTTGCAGGACACACCATATGTTATCCCATCATCCAACAACGGAGAGGACAAATCATTCATTTAAAATCCACTTGATCTTTCATCTGCTCTTTCCAGAAACGCAGAGGGTGAACATCCTTCCTTCTCATCTACCCCTCTATGTGATTTGTCAAATCATGAGGATGCTGACCAACTTCCTAAATTTTTTGATCTTGGTTGTTGTGATCTCTTCACCTCATCATCTAATCATGATGTTGATTCACTCATTGTTAATCCTTTTAAGCCACTGGTATATGAAGATCCATCTATCACTGAAGTCGAAACCCCACAGACTATCGAGGCACTTCAACCCAAGCTGATGGTTATGTCAGGTCCTCGTTGTCTTGAGGTTGGTTTCACTTCCGATTAGGAAATTGTCAAATCACCCAAGGCTCCTCATCACTCGTTTGTATACTTTGAAGATCCAGCTGACACTTAGATCACACTTCCTCCACTCGAACTACACGATCCCATTGCCCATGCATTGGAGGAATCTTACATTGCAAGCACTTGTGCACGACACAAGTTATCTTTGTTTCTTTTGTTTGCTTGCATGTCATAGTCAAGATTGTGCTTTTGCTTCAAAGTTGCATGTAGTTTCACACAGCACCATGATAAGTCCACAGATGGTTCGTCATGCACATGCACTCACTTATGTCCTATAGACACTTTGAAATAGGAAGTGTGGCTATCTTCACTATTATATCTTTCTTGTATGTTGGTCCGTACAACTAGGTTACTCGCGGACCAAGCCTTCACCAACATGGGTCTACCAACTTCACATGATTAGGCCCATGCACCATTATTGTAGAAGTAGGAGTAGCATTTGCTTTCCATTGTTTGCTTGCATGCTTGCTTGCTTTCATTCTTTGATGGCCTATTTGTTTGCTTTCTTGTTTTTTTACTTTCTTTGCTTTCATTCTTACTTCTGATCTTGCTTTTCTTTGTTGATTGTTAGTCCGTTCACTTGTTTCATTCATAGGTTAGTTCGCATGAAACCATGTGTGACTCATGAAATAGGCTAGGTAAAGTACAAGAGGGTTTGTACAACTATCACTACTTGGTTATCTGATATCTTGCCTCTATATGATGAACTTGTTACTCTTAGTCCATGATACATCGAATGAAAATACGTACTCACCGAAGTGAACCTTAGTTTAAGCACAACGCTTGCACACTAACTAGTGTCACCTTCTCTAGTCGATTGCTTTTGGGTTAACCCTTGTCAACTCAGTCAAGTAGAGTAAGGTGAGGGGGAAAACCTTAACAGGCACGTCAAAGATATAATAAACTACTTCTCTGCTGGAAAAACCTTCTATGTTCTCAATAAGTAGGGATCCCTCTTTTGCCTCTGAAATGAATAAGTGTTATGCACAGTGAAAACGAAAATGAAAAAAAAGAAACGAAAAGTCAAAAAATTCAAAATGAAAAATGAATAAGGAAAAATAAGAGAAAGGCTTCTTGCACAACGAGGTGATGCAAGTAACTCCATCGGGGTACTGACCAAGCTCACTGGTAGTGAAGCCATGCTAGCAGTGGAGCAACACTAGAGATGAAACCAAGACTCTGATGAGTATACTACTTGTGCACCTATATACCCCTCAACCCCAATCGAAATAACTATATTATCTTGGCTTGGAATGTGGGTCAATTGACCAAGAGTTTGGTAGATGCTACATTTTACATCAAGCTAGTGTGAAGCCAAGATGAGCTAAGAACTGAACAATACGTCCAGAGGTGTTAGACTTTCTTTTCACAAACAAGGTCTATGCAGAGAGCTGGAGTTCTACTAGTGTGTCGCCAAGTGTTGTAGCGGCTACAACCACCCTCCAAAATTTTTCCTTAGCCTATTTTGGAGCCTCCCCACCATCCTTCATATCAGCTTGCCTTGCTTCATCAAGTCCTCAAGCTTCAGTCTCTTTCTTGCTGAAATGCAGCTTGTCGATCACCGTTTGATATTTTCCCTTCATAGGCTACTCACTCAGACTTGGTCCAGCTGCAGGTTGAGTAAATTCCCAGTGAAATTTGCACATTTCTAGAGGGAAACCAGCCATTCCCTCTAGGAATTGCATAATTTCTTTTAACAACCTATTGGGCTCCAGGATTGCGCAATCCTGCCAGCCAACCCTCCCAGTAGGATTTGCGTAATTTTTCCCATCATCAGGAAGTTCAGCCTAGTATTTACGCAAATATGGGTAGTAATCAACTGTTGGGACCATAAATTACACAATCCCCTCGAGTAGTCAACCCAAATTATAGTCAGAAATGCACATTTTTCTCCAACATTCAAGTAGTCACTTGCATGTGCAGCTGAGTTGATCGGTTCCCTCTGGGACTAAGTAAAACATAATTACATGCATAGGCTACTTCTCCCAAGGC
This sequence comes from Pinus taeda, assembly GCA_000404065.3. Lineage (NCBI taxonomy): Eukaryota > Viridiplantae > Streptophyta > Pinopsida > Pinales > Pinaceae > Pinus > Pinus taeda. Next base: position 245,359 of record APFE031550462.1, read on the forward strand.
ATGCAAAGGTGTCGCTTGTTTCAGGGATCTCTATTTAGTAGTTGAAGGTTACATGCAAGGAGTAATTCAAAAACCTCCCTCCAAGTGTTGCTTCCCCTAGATTTGTGGCATGTGTGTCACAACCTCAATGTTATCATGCGTGTCACAACCTCAATGTTATCAAAACTCATAAAAAAGACACTACAAAGATCATTCCTCACATCAAATTTGTAGCTCTGAAATCCCACATCACATCTAGGAGCAGTCAGCACATTCAAATCAGGTTTTTTGGGGTAAGCTCGCTTCCCATGCCTTGTGTTGCATTTCTATCACTTTTTTGGTTTTTTCTTCAATGAGTAATGTTTTCTTGATTTATTTCATTGCTTGCTGTCATTTATATGTATAATAGCTTTTCCTATCTCTGTTTCAATTTCTGTTGCTATCTCAATGTTGTCGCACACATGAAACTATTTTGCAAGGACGTTTGCCCAACCGGTGAACGACCTCACCCACATGCATGTTGATCTGTTTGCTTAATCCTCCATTCATGTTTTTCATGCATTGTTTATCACTTTTGCTATCACTTAGTGTGGCCATGCATTTCATTGACTTACTTACTTTCAGTTGCCTGTCGACGAGTTGGCCAACCTAGGCCTAGTCTCTACCTTCACCAAGGCTGCATTGCGTAATCTGGAGAAAGAAGGCTCACGTTCCTCTCCATATTTGCACATTCTAGCCTAGAACTAGCCTCTTGGACTGAATTGTGCATTTATGGAGGTCAGTGGCTACTTGGAACAATCTTAGTAGCCAACTGACCAATTGGATTGTGCATTTTGCAGTTCCAGTAGCCAGTCAGTCTCCTAGCTGCCCAGATTATGCCTTTGGCAGTCTTGGCAGTCGGTCTCCCGACCTCCTAGCCAAAATTGTGCAACCTTATTGATAAATTCACCCAGGTATGTTGCAAGTCAGTTCTCATGTTCACTTTGCGCTTTGACTGATAGATTTCTTACTCTGAGTGTTTCCATGTCCCAGGTATCACAGGTGATCATCTTCCTCTTAGCAGTACAGGTACAATGATTTCCAAGAGAGCAGAGACAAAGACACCGTTTAGAGCACACTTGGGGATGCAGTTGATCAAGTGTCCATGGGCTTACGTACTCACAAATACATCAAGTTGTTCGTGGACAAGGACATCAAGAAGCAGCATCACAGCGAGCAACATCATGAACAACAGCTGAAGGTAGCATACCGAATGCAGTGAATGTAGCAAATGAAGTGAATGCAACGAATGCAAGAGGAAGGTTGTTAACAACATAGAGGTGGAGCAAAGTTGCAAGATCAAGCAGATCCACTGATAATGAAAGCAACTTTGAAGACTTAGGCTATGAAGTGAAAGTGTGACATGAAGATTGCACGAAAGCAGAAGATGGAACAAAGAAGGAGTTGCATGTGCTGAGGCAGCAACTCAGGAAGGACATGAAGCTGCACATATAGTCCAATGAGTTGTAGCAGGAATAGGAATAACAGTGGGCGCAACATGCAGTCACTGATGAAACTGAGCTAGTACAAGTTAAGGATCCATCCCAACAATTGACACAGAGCAAACATGGGGAGTAGTGTTGTTGATCACATGCAAAGGATCCAACATCATGCATGTTGTTGAGCGCAAGCATACAGTCAAACCCATTCAACACACTCACCAAGGTGAAGACAAGAAGCAAGTCTAACTGGGGCTAAACATGTACTTCACCAAGTTGATGCACATGACCACTAGAACACACTTGGAGATCAACATGGACACTATGCATCTGTGTGTTGCCTATTCAACCATACCCAAGAATACCATGTGCATGTTAGCAAACGAGTTGGATGAAGGGGAAAAACCAATGCACTAGTTGCAACGGAGGTAAGAGTTCACTTCAACAAGATGTCACCATGAGATGCACACACATCATCACGAATGACCAAGCTTGGCATCAGCTGACCACCTTCACTATCACGACCATCTCAAAGAGTTGGTCTCATCACAGTGGACCGAGTTTTAGTAATGTCTTGCAAGGCTTACTCAAGCCATGTTGTCTCACATGAGTACATGTGCATTGTAATCTTGAGTCATGTCAAGAGTAAGTCAAGTGTCAACAATTGGATGTAACAATCATAGAGTAGGTGAAGAGTCATGAGGGTATTTGAACTGTCACAAAGGGGAATTTCAAGGGTCACCCCACCCTTTGCTATAAATAGTCCCTCACAACTCATTATATATGCTTTTGGTCAGCCAACCTTCTACTAAGCCTATCTTGAAGAAGGCTTTGACAATATTGTAACACACCTTGGCTTTTCCACTGCATGGAGCTAATACATCTCTTTGGAGGAGCAGGCGGATGTGGTTGTAACGTTCCACTGACAGGGGTAGCAAGTTTACATGGTGTATTGTATGATTGTGACTTACACTTCTTTATATAATAAAAACCATCACATTTTCATGCATATGTTATTATTGTAGTTGGATTGCTCCAGTTTCCTTAATGATATATGTTGTTTAACTTACGTACTTGTGTATGAACTGATTCACATGGAATTATATGAATCTTGTTGTTAATGTGTTGCATATGTTGTTAATGTTGTCATCGTCGATGTCAATTGCTTTGCCATACACCAGGAAGACATTTCTCTAAACCTTATTATACCAACCGTCACACTTGTCTCAGACTGATTTGTGAGCATTGTTCATGTTATCTTACCTTATATTTTGGGACTGTCGCATCCATGTCGACTGCTCTGCCGAAAGTTGTGCATGTCCTTTGTGTTTTGTGTTCCTAGCTGAGTTTGGATTGATCCCTTTCAACCTAGAAATCACCTTCACCTTCCTCTCCCTTTGAAGGGTTGGAACCTCTCATACTCATTCCTTGAATCACTACATCAGTCACACCCTTGCTATTGAGAGAGTTATCTTACTTGCCTCTATGCGACATCGCGGTCAAGGCATTACCCTAAGACCCACTGCTAGGACTCCTACACCAAATGGTCTGAGTTCTATTTGGGACTTCTTACGTGGGAGATCCCCTTGACATGTTGGCAGGTCCAACACTGTCAACACACCCCAAAAATAAATAAGTTTCTATGCACATTCATCTTTTCAAAAAATACAAAGGCGAAAGAAGAGAAAGGCTTCTTGTGCAGAGAGGTGAAGCATGCAAATCCACCGCGGTACTCACCAGGCTCACTAGCTGTTGGGCATGGAATCTCCCCAAGGCATGTTTTGGGGCTTAAAGCCCAAGTTGTGACCAAATTTTGTTGTAAAGCTCCACGAATTGCAGACGCAGGGTGCAAAAGGATGATCGAGTCATAGGATTGTCCACCCTAGTTTTGTAATGTAATGTCGACTGGATAGACCTACCCATGGTCCACGGACCATGGGATTGTATAAATAGAGCAAGGCTCTAAGTTGTAAGAAGAGAAGAGGATGGATAGGGAAAAGGAGTAGAAGATCTTCGAGTAAAGTCTAGTTTTGGGTCATAGAATAGGAGAAGGCTCTACAGTTGAGTGCACAGAGGCCTAGTAGTCTGCTGCTAAGTGCACGGACCCCTGCAGCTAAGTGTGCAGACCCTTGTAGTTGAGTGTGCAGGGTGAAGTTGAGTCTGTAACCGAGGAAGGAATTAATAAAGATAAGTTTTATCATAATTCTATGTATATGTTCTTGGGTTAATGCATGTTTGATGTAATTTACAAATATACTGTTTATTTACTGCGCGTACCTATATGAATGATGTATGTTGTTAAGTATTACTTAAAGCATGCAAGTAGGCTAAAATAATCACCTAACATTGGAATACCAGTAAGAAATTGGGTAATAATGCAAAAGCACAACGTTTGTCCCCCGAGTAGGGCTGCACGAAGGCAGTATATCAAGTTCTGAGGTATGGGAAATTGCGCGAAGTGACTTGTGTGTAGGGTCAAACCACGAACCACTTGAACTCATCAAACATCTCTAGGGAGACCTCAGTCCACGCTTCATGGACTATTGCTGAAAGGGCCAATAGTACCAGGATTTGTTTGGCTAATTAACTCTTGACCTGGATCAGGCCCCAACAATCCAACAAATGGTTCTATTGCTAGGACCAGGATCTGCATAAGAGATGTTTGATGTTGTGTCATTGGAATCAGACAAAGAAAGAAATTGAAGAGCGGCTGGACAGAAAGATTCATGAGTTCGCGGTGCAGGAAAATAAGAATCCATGAGTATCGAAGGAACAGTGGTTAGAGCGCTACTTATATATGGAAATTCACGAAATTTTCTTTGCATCCTTCCCCTCTGAGTTGTATGAGTGGATCGCGAAGCTAGCAGATAGTTAGGGAAGGTGTAGGCTTGACAAACCTATTGTGTGGACTCCAGAGTTGGTACACTGACTAGAAGCATCAGGAGATAAGATTGCGTGCGTTATGGACCATTGGCTCTTTGAATTATAGGAGGGTTTATCACCAAGTTCTTGGTAGATACGCCAGTCAGCTACAACAAGGCAGAATGACGCTTCCTCAAAGGACTGTGAGCTAAGTACATTAAATCTTTGAAAACTTGGATTAAAATGCTACTGTGTGAAAAGTAGGTTATGCGAATAAAATGATGTTTGGGGCTATGCAAAGTGGGAGGATCTACAGAAATGAAGGTAGTGAAGAATTAGAGACTAGTCCCTTGATTTCACCTCCACGGGAGAGTGAGGAGGAGCTCGTGAAAGTTTCACCAAGAAGTGCAATCAGTCTGATAAGACAGTGAATTCCGTGCATACCACCCCCACCTACACCACCACAATTTTCACCATCCTCATGCCCATCTTCGCCCACACCACCCCCACCACCACCATAGTTCAATATGACGAGTGCAATAAAGTCTCCGGTGCTCAAAGGAGTAGGGAATGAAGACCTGGAACAATTTTGGTTTGTGGTAAAAGCTATATGGGAAACACAAGGAGTCATGAATGATAATATAAAGAAGGAAACACTGGTCAATGCTTTGCAAGATCACACATTAATGTGGTACATTAATCATTCTAATGACAATCCAAACGTAGGAATTGCAGATATCCAAGCTGCACTAAACAGAGAATTTAGCACGCGAAAATCAGAGACACAGTTGATTATCGAATTTAAGGAAATCCCGATGCTTCCAGGTGAGACCCACTGGGAGTTGGATCAAAGACTGAAGTGTATGATTCATGAAGCCAACATGACCTTTACGGATGGGCAACACTGCACATGGTTTGTATCATCGCTAACGCCACATCTAAGGAACATGCTGCCACAACAGAAGCTGTCAACTCAAGTCGAGGCCTTGGAGATCACAATGAGACTACACGAGACCCCAATACAAGACCCTAATTTGGGAGTCCAACAGATCCACACGTAGTTGCAGAACTTGTGCTTTGAGATGCAGAGTTTGAAAAAGGATAGGACAACTCACCTAGAAGCATGCGATGAGTTATGGTGCATAAAGTGAAAAGACCAGGAACATGACAAGGACCATTGTCCAGTCTTCGCGAACTACCTAGTAGGAGGAAGGCCAATGCCATTGAAACTAGAGGCACAAGTAGGACCGAGCATGACGCCTGCATTATGGTGTGCGATTTGTTAGAAAGGAGGGAAGCATGCTATAGATAACTACTATCTATTACAGAAGTATATGCAGACGTCCTAACAGTTGTTCTGTAATTTCTGTAGGTCAATAGGCTATGATGAGCGTACCTATAGAAGTTATGAACTAATGATGGATCAGACTCCTACCTATATGGTTTAGACTAAAATGCGAGCCCGCGATCAAAATGCAGCTATGGCATGCACTAGATTTCAGGGGTGCGGACAAGGTCAAGGTGGAATGGGACCAAGAAGCGATCGTAAACCGCTGATCTATTATAATTGCAGAGGGCTAGAACATTATGCTCGTGATTGTACAAATCTGATGAGAGAATCTTGTTTATATTGTACCCAGTTTGATAATGAGATAGAGGACTAACCCACACTAATAGCGAGGTTGCACAATAAAGGAACACTCCAGCCTCTCCCAACTCAGAACCTGCAAATGATGAGGTTTGAGCTGCGAGAGGAGGACCCCAATGTAAACATCATGCTCCAAAGCGGTATCAAGATAAGAGATGACAAGGGCAAGTAGCTTGAAGAGAGTGCCTAGGTTCGCAAGGCTCTAACCAAGGAACCCGAGTTCGATTTGGAGCACGTGAAGGAGACATTCATGGAAGCTAATAAGAGCTTCACAGAGGCCTCCACTTCAGGTAGTAAAGACAAAATAGAACCGGAGATGGACCCATCAATGCTCACTACCTTTCTAGAGACATGTATGAAGCTGTCCGTAGTCTGAAAGCTCAGGAAGCACACAATGTGAACAAGAAGGGAGATGAGATTGATTGCACAAATCAGAGAATATGAAATGATCTAGTGATTTTGGATCTAGGATCGGACGCGAACATCTTGCCAAAGCAGATATGGGAGCGCATGGGCAGGCTCACGTTGCAATGGTCTTCTATTCAATTGAGAATAGTGAACCAGAAAAAGATCCTACAAATGAGAAGATTACAGGGAATAACAGTAGTTATCGAAGGTACGAGCGCGCTTGAAAATTTCGAAGTAATAGAGATTGTTGATGACAACAATCCCTATCCCGTGCTACTGGGAATAGATTGGGCCACTGATGTGAATGGAGTGATAAATATAAAGAAGCGCAAGATGATTTTTGAGAAAAAGTCACTGTGCATATGTTAGGATATTCCGACACATAGGAAATAGTCAAGTATAACTTAGTCTAGTGTAGAGTTAGGTAAAGTGTGTTTCTTTACTATGTACTTTTATAACTTACAATTCGATGGTCACAATATGTAGTGATCTGACAGTTCATTCTGTCCTCGGTATTACCTACCCTTGATCCATGGCTTAACACCCAATTGGTCCATGGTCTCTATTTAAAGAGCATGGAGGGTCATTTGTAGGGTAACCGTTCATGAGAGAAGCTTATCTAAAATTTCATTATTTTATTAATAAATTTCTTGAAGTGGTTGCGTTGGCTCAGGTCATGGACTGTTTCCCTCTTTGAGGGTCTTAACCACGTCAAGAATATTGGTGTATTGATCTGTGATATGTTTGTGAGCATTGCCCTTTGGTGTTCTATGTGAGGAACTTACCCTGTAAATTCCTACATGGTATCAGAGTTATTTGAGGGCCGCATCCTACATCTACTGTTTCTGATTGCTTTTGAGCTGAGAGGACTGCTCTATTGTGTTAGAAGCATTTGTTCCAGTGATGAACCCCTTTTGTTTTACATGAAAAGGTTTCCAGTAGCCCTAGCTATGTCATTTTTAAGATCTAGAGGTATACAGTCTTTATTTGCAGTGCTGGTTATAAATCTCTCTGTTTATTTCGATTTATTTAGCTCTCTGTTTTTTATTACCAGATCTATACCTTTCATATTTTTGTATGCTCTTTTCCTTATGACTCTATGCAATCTGGGCAAATCAGAAATAGAAAGGAATCATTTTTCTCATGCATATGATCTTTTCTACCACTCCTTAGTGTGATATCGGAAAATCAGAAACATTGAAGAAAATATTTAGTTTCTGGCTAAAACTAACTTCAAGCTGTAAGGTTTGTTTTTTTTGTATGTCCATGCTAGGTTTTGTGGTTTTTGTTTTGTAGGAAAAAAAGAGTTTTTTCAAGTAAGCACGCACCCCAAAGCTTTAGTGATTAAAAAAAAAAAACCCTTCCTCTTTTCCAAAAATTACTAACCTTTTAAACTAGCTCACTTGGTCCAAAGTTACTTTATGAGAATAGATGTCTTGAGTTCAAGTTTTTATTTTTGTTGAGTTACTTTTTCAAAAAGCACATGTAACTTATGTTTTAAAGTTACTTTATATAAAAATGTTCTCACCCGTTATAAAAAGTGAGTCACTTATAATTCTAAAGTCTCTTTATCTTTTGTTTAAGTTACAATTTAGTGGGTAGTTCATAAAGTACCATTGTAAAAGTGACTTTCACTTATTTATAAAAGTGAGTCACATAATTGTTTTTAAAGTGATCAAATTAGATTAAGTTTGGAAAAGGGGCAGATTTTTTTAAATATAACATTATCATTTATTTCTGCACATTCATGCACTTCATCGACATCTTCAACAACTTTTCTTTAAAAAGCCATAACTTCTTCATCTAGATTCAGAGCCGTTTTTTTAATCAACCTAATTTTTCGAGATCTTTCTATTAGAACACATAGTTTTAGCATCTATAGCTTTAGATTCTGTTAAAATGGAAAGTCGATGCCAAGTCATTCTTGATAGCACCAACTACTTTTAATGGTGGTCCTACATTGAGGATTTACTTAGAAGTAAAGGTATTTATAGAATAGCCTCAAGCCGAAAAACCTTCTCCCCTATTGCAAAAATGGACTCTATTTAACTTGTTCTCTCCTTTGCCACCTCTTTCAAATGGGAGTTCCATCAGATGGATGTTAAATCTGCCTTCTTGCATGGGTACTTGCATGAAGAAATCGATATGGAACAGCCTACTGGCTTTATACAAACAAACTCTAGCCTTGTATGTCAGTTTAAGAAATCCCTTTATGGTCTCCAACAAGCCCCTCGAGCTTGTTATGCCAAAATGGATAGCTTTCTTTTAGAAACTGGCTTTTCTAGGTGTCATTCTGACAATACTGTCTACACCAAGAAAGTGGGAAAGTCTCTTATGATTCTCATTCTTTATGTTTATGATCTTATCCTTACTGGTAGTGATCCCAACCTTATAAACGATGTGAAGTCCAACCTTAAAAGGAAGTTTAAAATGACAGACATAGGACACTTGCATTATTTTCTTGGTCTTCAAGTCTTACAATCCAAGGAAGGTGTTTCCCTTTCCTAGTCCAAGTATGCCTGTGATCTTCTACACCATTTTCACATGGAAGACTGTAAGCCAACCCCTTCTCCCTTTAAGTTTGGAGCCAAACTTTCAATCACATGTACTTCCCCTAAAGTTGATGCTACCTTATACCATCAACTTGTAGGAAAACTTTTGTATTTGACCCATACTTATCCTGACCTTTCCTTCGTTGTTGGCCTTATTGCTCGGTTTATGCAAAACCCACATGAAAGTCATTGGAAATCAACTAAAATAATACTTTGTTATGTTCAAGGTACAGTTCAGTTTGGGATTCACTACAGTGCCGAAACATCTCCTCTATTGGTTGGTTTCACTAATTCTGATTGGTCTAGTGAACTTGATGATCGGATGTCTATCACAGGTTATGTGTTCACTCTTGGTTCAGGACCTATTACATGGGCTTGCAAGAAACAAAGTGCCATTTCTCTTTCTTTAACAGAAGCAAAGTATCATGGTGCCATACAAGCTAGTAAAGAAGCCCTGTGGCTTCGTCAGATCCTGTCAAAGTTTGGCTTTCAGCAGCAACATCCGACTATACTTTGGTGTGATAATCAAAGTGCCATTCAACTATGCAAAGATCCAATCCAACATCAGCACAACAAACACATTGAACTGCACATGCACTTCATCAAAAAGCTCATTCATGACCATGTTCTTGAAGTGCAATATTGTTCAATAGATGATCAAGTTGCAAACATATTTACAAAGGCTCTCATAGAGGCAAAGTTTACTAAACTTCAATTTATGGTTCGAGTTAAGGAAGTTGTCACTAAGGGGGGATAGGCTCTAATGCCTCCTTCCTTCTCTTATTGTGTCATATTTGTACATACTTCAATCCTATCCTAGGTCATTCTTAAGGGGGGATAATATGGGGTACAAAGGGAGGTACCCAAGGTAATAATGTAATAATGAGATGGGCCATAGTAATAAATAAGGTGTTTAACCCATATCATGTAAGGGACTACAAGTAGTTAATAATAATGTAATGGGCCCATGGTATTAGTTCGATGGTATAAGGGAACCATGGTAATGATCCAAGGTATTGTATGTATGAGGCCTATATAGAGGCTAGAGACTCTACATGGAGAGATGTTAAGGAATTGTGTGAAGGATTATTGTATGAACAGGCATATGGCTTGTGGAGTTTTCTCCTTCCTTAAGGAGTGAATGTATGGTGTTGCTCTACCACAAGGGTTTGATATCAATAAAGTGAATCATTTCTATCTATTTCTCTCTTATTATTTCTGGGTATATTTTCATTGTCTTATATTTTCAAATCAGATCTATAACAAGTGGTATTAGAGCTATAACAAGTGGTATCAGAGCACTTTCTTGGGCAACAAAGTGGAGAATTTTTTTATTTTTTGCAGGATTTCGGGGACGGCGAGTTTGTAGATCAGATTTGTATGTTTTTGTGCAAGATCTGAAAAATATAATTGTAGATCTAGATTCTATGTAAAAAATACCCAACTTCAAAAAAAAATCAGTCGAATTGGAGTTTGGATGAAGGAGATATCGCTGATCTAAAAATCAGTGGGGTTGTAGACAATTTTTCAGGGCAGCGAGTTTACAGCACAGATCTGGACATCCTGGTGCAAGATCTGCAAAAATCTAATTGTA
>APFE031550462.1:267170-323238 GCA_000404065.3 Pinus taeda
AATATCTTTAATTTATGTTTGTGATTTTATTAGAAATGACATCCATAGCAAGGAAAAGTGTATATATATATATTTTAAAGTATATGTTATTTGATTTCATCCATTTAACTTATAATTGTTCTCTATATATATTAGATATCATTTTATTATAATTATGTATTTGTATAAACAAATAATAGAAAATTTTCACAAGAGATTATCGACTTGCAAAACCACTTAAAAGTTTAATAATTCATGACATGAAACAAAACTAAAAATTACCTCACACATGTTAAGTTGTGAAACAAGCTGGGAAGAAACTATGAGAGGAAACATTCTCAGAGTTAAGTGAAGAAGGGAAGGTAGAATTTGATTAACACTTTATCATACAATGTGCATCATACTCTCAAATCAATGATATATCAAAATTGCAATTTAAAGACTAGGAATCAATGTTTCAAGAGGATCTACTAAGAGATACAAAAAGGTTGGGTGAAAGAATGATGCATAATACATAGGTTGTTAAGAGTAAAGTGAAACAAGCAATTAGCCTTTGATATATAGCAAATTGTGCTAGACTTGATTAAGAAAACCAAGTTCATGATTCAAGTCTGGCCATTGCACGCTAGCTCTAGTTATCATAATTATGTGTTTCACTCCATTAAAGAATGACACATAAAATGTAAACTTTCTTGTCCCATACGACTATTTAATTTTGTTAAACTATATATATATAATCCAAGAAAAACCTCTTGATATCCTCTCCTCCTCACTAGAATATATGTACAGTGTGCAACTTAACCATCAACAATAATAGTGACTAATAATCTAAAGGGAATCAATTGAATTTGAACATGTGACCTATCACCTCCTTGTTGGCAACATCCTTTAGCTCGATGTATCCACTAATTGAGCCAACCCTTAGAGTTTGCTTGATTGTATGTATGTATTTCAATGAAAACTCCTGAAGAAACTTGTGGGATGTTCAAGCTATCCCACGTATATGGATGACATCCCTTATAAACAATAAATAAATAAATTCATATTTATTTATTTTTCTAAGGAAAACTTCATGAATAAACACAATGGATACTTCCCCACATTTGTGGATGACATCCTTTGTAAACTTGCAGTATAGATTAGTGTGCCTATCCTAAAGAGATTCTAATTGGGCATTTTGCTTCCATGAAACTAACCAATTCTTAATGACACTAGAAATAATTATTTAGCTAACCCCTTAAGCTATATGCATATGTGTGTTTGGGTGCTTGTTGTGAAGATGACCATGGGTCAATACTAATATGCTAACTCATCTCATACATGGGGTTTGCTAATTGTGGCTAATGGATAGATCATTTTTATTGGGGAACGTGTCTTCTTGAAAGCGTACAATATTTGCACTTAATCATTGTTATAGCCTTTTGTCTTTACTATGGAATACATATTCCTTAGAAATCCACTTAGTACTTCCCCTTTCCGAAAATGGTACTATGGTAAATTGGATTTCTCAAAAGTAAGAAGTTTTTCAACATAAAGTTCAAAGCCATTAAAACAATATACTCTTTAAAACATGTCACTTAAAAAAAATAACAATCATTTTTTTCAACTAAACTTAATTAACATAAATAAATCATTATTATAACTTATAAATAATTAATATTTATTTAAAAAAAATAAAATTAAAATTAAAATGGAATAAAGAGAATCAACTACAGACTGAACCATGCCAATGTTATTAAAGTGAAGAGCTCATTACGTCTACCTTGACCAATATTTAAGGTCGTTATGAAGTGACCACACTCATAATTCTTACACCAATATTTATGTATTAAAGACAACATGCCATTTTGGAAATTAATTTAAAAAAGATGATGACTCGTCCTTTGAACAAGCTAACTTAAAACTAAGATTTAATCTTCAAACAACTTATTAAAAAATAAATTAATAATAAAATATTACCTCTATGCATTTAGATTTGTCTTATACTAATTAATTCAACAGCCACGTCCACTACATCAACGCGCTTTTGACATGTATAGAACTCGTTATTTGTTCCGATAAATACGGTGATCCATGTGCCGTGAAAAGCCTATGGCTTTTAATTATTCTTCACGGAAAAAATATGTTTGAAACGTTAAACATTGATTAACAAAAAAAATATTATTTTCCATTTATAAATAAATTAAATTATGCTAACTTTTGTTAGCCATTTTAAGTGATTTGAATAATTTATATATATAATTTTATAATGATGTTGTGGTTAAGAAGGGAAAAAAGTGCGTCCATGAGCTCTGCAACCTTGTCCACCTTCGAACCTCGATCTACATCCATCATCCTTCTTAAAGAAACCCTAGCTTATGTTTAAACTTGATCGCCTTGTTGGTATGTCGATCCTAAGAGGGCCTTCGGCCTTCCATCCTTCCTCGCCATTCTGAACAGATTGAATTTGCTAACCCTATACAACCATTGAATTTGTCGCCCTCTACAAAGATTGATCTACAAAACTCCCAAACAACTAATGCAATCTCTGTTGATACATCGACATGCACGGAGCAAGAACAATTTGCAACCCCTGCATAATGAAATACTAGCACCTGCATTACGAAATCATTGGAGATCTTGCGAATCCATGTGCCCTTAGCGAGACTCAACAACAACATCTTGTTCATGTAGGATCATGACCTGATATGCAAATTCATTTGGATTTGGCCCATTGAAAAAGACCTCCTTCACTAGATAGCGCAACGTTGGAAGCACACTATGACGTCAAACTCAACTCCAAGGGATTCTTCACAGTGATCTTCACTCACTAAGAAGACATGAAAGTGGACATGGAGGGCGACCCTTAATTTTTCAACTTTGTCAGTCTTTACATGCGACAATGGACAACTAGGTTTAACCCTGATAAAGAAGATTTAAATATCGGGATACAAAATCTCTTCAAGACGTTGGCAATAAGCTTGGTAAATTTGTATGCCTCTTTGAGCAAACCAAATAGGGTTTCTACACTTCCTATGCTAGAATATGTGTCTACATGAACATCTTAGGCTCCCTCCCTGAAGTCATTGCCCTGGAGTTGGAAGATAGAGATTTTTTCCAGATCCTAGACTGCAAGCATGTTCCTTTTTTATGTCGGAAATGCTACCAACATGGGCACCTCTTCAGGGATTTCCCCTTGAATGACTCGAAACTAGATTCCAAGGACTCTAACACAACAAATGTTGAAGGATTTACAAAGATTCCATCTAAGGGACTCCACACCAAGAAATATGGCACCTTTGCAGTGCCCAAACACCAGATGACCAACAACATCTTTAAGATGTTAGACAATCTCCTAAGGGAATCCTCTTAACAACCACAAGAACAGACAAAGGAAGGCTCACTAGGAAATTCTAGGCAATAAAACACTGATGGAAAGGGTAAAGAATCAATCAATGATGTCCTCATAGACCAACAGGATACTTCAACTCCATAACATGAAGAGGACACCCTCAAGGTCGAGGATGAGGACTTCACTTATCATTGAGGAGTAGATCTAATAGCCATGGAAGATGTTTGTCGCGGGAATGCCATGAGCACCATTCCTCCTAAGCAAATCAACCTCTTGGCTGCCACCCTTTAAAAGGTCAAAGCCTCGATGTAGCTAGGGGTACAAACCATCTAATAAAGATGGAAAGAAGAGTAGCAAAGACTTTAAGAAAAGAGGACAAAAATTAGAACTTCAAAGATTGGACACCCTACGAAGAAAGCTAGTAGACTCAGGTCAATAGAAGTAGATCTCAGAGATCTACTCTTCTCAAATCATTGTTCTCCCATGAAGATAACCTTTTGGAACATATAGGGTCTAAATAACCCCTCCAATTAACGTATTATACATCGAAAGATCCAACAGGATCTCCCACTAATCCTGCTAATTCAAGAAACAAAATGCTTTGGCAAAGACTTTGAATCCATAATGGAAAATTATGGAAGAGGGCAAAAAGCACGGTGGTGGATGTTGAAGGCACTTTAGGCGGGCTTGGGATTACTTCGGATCCCTCCCAAATTGGTATGGAATTTCTCCCAGTAAATCCCTTTGTTGTCACTGCTTCTTTTCACTTGCTAGGAATAGATTTCCATGGGTTCCTATCCAATGTGTATGGACCTCAAGCCCCATCCTAAAACCGAGATATGCTAAGGCACCTTCTCTCCTTAAAGGACCAATTAGAACCACACAAATGCATTATAAGAAGCAATTTCAACATCATCACCTCTTTGAGAGAAAAGAAGGGAGGCAGACGACATTTGGAGCTTGAATCTGAAGGCCTAAGGAATTTCATAGAAGATACAAGCATGTTTGACATAAAGACAACCAATGATCTTTTCACCCAGAGCAACTAAAGAGGAGGTTCAGTGCAGAACTCCTGTTGCCTGGATCGCTTTATGGTGGCAAAACACTTCCTCATGGTTGGTAATGAGCTCTCAGTGGAAATCCTTCCTTCATCTAGATTAGACCATTGACCTATCTCATCATGGAGAACCTTTGGAAAGCCCCTCAAGCACCCCTTCAGGTTTGAACAATCCTAGCACTTAGACCCAAATCTCATCAACAAAATTGAAAGTTGGTGGAAAGGAATGAGCAACATTAGAGGATCCAAAATGTACAATTTCTGGCATAAGCTCAAATAGATCAAACTTCTCTTAAAAAAATGGAACAAGGAAGAATTCAACAACATCTTTCATGAAAACACAATTTGGAAAATGAAATGTCCACCCTCTAACAAGAGATCATTCTTATTGGTCACACAAAAGAATTTGTGGAAAAGGAAAGAACTCTTATCAAACAACTAGAGGAATGTTACAAATAGGAGGAAATCTACTAGAGGCAAAAATCAAGAATCAACTCGCTTAAAGAGGGAGAATGAAACACCTCTTCTTCCATATGTCAACAATTCAATACCATTCCATCAATTACATCACCTCCCTTCGCAATGAAGTAGGAGAAATCATGGAGAAACGGGAGGATATTCACTACAACAAATCTCTGTGATTAACTCCCTTTTTTTGCTTATAAGGACTTTTTAATTGTATTTTTCTCCAATTTTTTGAAAAATTCGGCATTACTTATCGGGATGGCACTATTTTTGGCATTGTTTTAGTTGGCCAAAACATTTAGGCTTTGATTAAGGAAATAATAGCATCGTAAATATCAATGGAATTAGCGCCAAAAATAACGTTGGGAATAGCACTAGAAAATAGCGCTGGAAGTAGAATCGTAAATAATGTTGGAAATTGTGCCATCAATTTCCCCAGAAATAGTGACAGTGATTGTAATAAGCTCAACTAAAAATCCATGTAATAAAGTTGATAAAGGCAAAAATAAGACCAAGGTCATGGGACATGTATTGCAAGTTGAATGTTGTGGAAAAACATAGTAATGGGGATCACTAGTGATTAATTATTGGCTATGGAAGTTGGCAAAGGCATTGACAATGGAAAATATGCATTTATTGGCATTTCATTTATGAAATAATGAAAAATAGGAGAAAAGGGAAATGAAAGGTCACAAATTTGCATGTGAGGAAAATTGAAGGAAAAATAGAGGAAAATGAACAAAGTAGAGGTCTCAATGATAAAATGGCTTCTAAGGATCAGTTCATGGCTTTTTGTCAATTTTAGCTTGGAGCTCTCTTCTATTCTCGCTCTCTCTCACTCTTGCACACTTAGAGAGATCATGGACCACATTGGATTTGGAGAAAGAAGGAAAAGAAAAGCAAGAAAGTGTAAGGGGACAATAGGATCAACAACTACAACTGGACTGCTTTGCAAGTACCGAGTTTCATGTATGATATACTTGTTATTTTTGGCGTGCATGGTGTATGCATTTGGTTATTTGGTTATGATCTATCATTAGCATGGAGGATTTCCCGAATTGACAGTGGTTTTGCCTAGCCTTTCCATTTCTTGGATAACCACGGTGTTGTGGGCTTTCCCATTTGTTTTCTGATTGGTGCTCATGTTCCTATTGGTTGTGGCTTGAGTTCTTAGTTTCTAGAGCCTTGGTTGGACAAACTCTTTGGAAGCCCTAGAACAACTTGGGTTGAGTTACTAGTCCTGGAAGCCTTGGTTGGACAAATGCTCTGGAGTGCTTGGTGGGATGAGTTACTAGTCCTAGAGCTTTGGTTGGACAAATGTTCTGGAACCCTACGATAGTTGTGGGTTCAGTTTCTAATCCTGGAGCCAGGTTGGAACAAATGCTCTCAAACCTTGGACAACTTGGGTAGAGATTGATCTGTTGATGTTAATGACGTCTAACCGTGAGGTGGAATCACTAGTTGAGGGTTGATGTGGTTTGGCCTTTGGAAGCTCTGGTTTGGTTTTGCTTAGTTTATTCCATGGGATCTCACATTCATACTTGGAATATGATGCGAGGGTGATTGGTTGAAAGAGAAATTTGGTTCATCCCAATCTATGGTCAGGTGGCATGTGGAAGTCCGTGACATGGTTGGATTTTGCATATGTTAATATGAGCTATTTCCTCTTGTATTCTATGAGTAAATGTACTTATTACGATGTGGCTTTGATGGTTGTTATATCATTTTTATTATTTTGGTTATAAGCATGATTTCATGACAGATTCTAGTTATGGCTCTTATCATGTTTTGATTGGTAAATGATTGGCTATTGAATGCATGATCTAATTATGACAACTATTATGAGGGGGAATTAGACCTTCTTGATGATTTTTAGATAAGTATCAGACCCTTATGTTCAGATATGCATTTATGACCTGTAGAGTACTATGTACACAAAGTGTTTGTATAAATGAGTAATTTGGACCTCCAACTTCCTGGGGTCATAACTTTGGCATACGATCTGTGTTTGACTATCATAATACCTTGTTTTGAAGATCTCCACGAGGAGACGGAGAACAGATAGGTAAATTAGACTCGCACTTTTCTAGTCTCTCCATTTTCCTTGAAAATTTTGTTTAGGCCATCAAAATGACCTCAGAAGTTTAGAACCCGAAAAACTGCTAAAAATAGAAAATTTTGTTAAATTTAATAAAACAAAACAAAAAAGAATAGTGTTGGGGCAAGTTAGGATGACAACAATTTTATTATGTGTCACTGGGTGTTTGCAGTCAGTTCTAGACATGTGGATCCCCTTTTCCATAAGTGAATCTTGGAAATCAGATCTCGCATAGTAACTCTCATCTCATGTTTATAGTGATAGCACTGGGTTTAGCTCCCTTTTTTGCACCTACATTACCTCCTTGGTTAGCTCCCTTTTTAGCCCTGGAATTAGCGTCCGATGTGCCCAAATAGTTACTTAATTAAGGTGTTGGGGGTTAGGTGGATTAATCTGAATTGGAGCAGATTAGTAATGTTGTACTAATTCCCCATTCAGAAATAAACCCAAGATGTTTGTATGCTTATCTGCTTTTCAGTGCTTAAGGATGCAAAAACTTTTGCAATTAACAGATTCCCATGAAAGTTTCTTATGTAAATGTTATAAACAATTTAACATAAAAACATATGTTGGACAACAACAATATAACATCAATGAACAACAATAGACAACACACAAAAAGCACATGATAAAGGAGTTCACGCCTCCTGGGCTACGTCTCCTTGGTCCAGCTTCCAATGGCTTGGGCCTCTCTATTATGCTCAAATTACATCAAAAGTGTGTTTACAATGCTCATATGCCTTTGAAAATTGTCTCAATGAGTTCAAAATACCAAAAACTACTAGGATTGGCTATTTTTGCCTCCAATTTGGATAAGAGCTAAAGGAGTTATGATTTCTCCAAGTTCCTCCACTATTTGTTCCACAAAATGCTCCAAAACCATCATAAAGCTACAAATTAGCCCCAAAATCCATTAACTAGGCAATAATTTCGCCACACCTTGGGCCATATCTTGTCGGCCTTATCGTAGATCGTAATTGGCATGCGGAATGTCTTATTTACCTGGCAAAATGTTGCGATTATGATATCATGGACCCGTCAAGTTTTAAACTGTGGCATACAATGTTATCACATCCAAGGTCTTTTGCATTCAGGACTTAACTTGCACCGGGGCCGATTCTTGTTACTTCTATGATTGCAATATGCGATTGCCATATGCGATCACATCGCTAATCTTGCTGGGGCCAAGGCCGATACCTGTTCTTTGATCCCTTTCACCGATTGTGATTGCGATTTGATCGCATCACAACCCAACCTAACAAAGGCTGATTTGAAACATCTTTTTCACCTACCACTGCGATATGTGATTTGCAAGGGCCAATGGCGGGCCGCCACTTGGCACCTCCTTATTCACTGAAGACTTGCCACATCATCCCAATCTTGCCATGTAGGTAAGTCAAACTGGAACTTTGACTTGCTTTAACTTCTGCATATGAACTCAGATTTGAGTGTCATTCACACTGTCGAATTCAGAATAACGAGCTCTTCAATCTAAAGCTGAGTTTGACAAGATTCTGACACTTTTATTTTTGAGCATAATTTTGAGCACCTGATCACTCCTCCCCATCGGAATCCTTTTGGACCCAAAAAAGATCACTTTCAATTATTGAACAGATGAGGGTATTGTTCCGTCACCTTTCCCACTTCAATCCATTTGGCCTTTGATGTATGCGTACCTTTGAGACCCGCCCGAAGATAATTAGTATTTCCTCCTTTAGTTGTCCTTGTCCTTCTGTCATGTATAATGTCTTGCTGAAGCATATCAAAGCATTCTGGAGAAAAGTCTTCAATAGATGAAATTTGAACATTCTCTCCTTGATCTTGAATCAAAGGAGGTTCATACAGTCTCAAATTTTCAACAGTAACAATAGAACATATTTGCATATATGAAGGAAAATCAAGCCTCAAAGCATTATTACCAATCTTTTCCAGAATTTTAAATGGACCATAACGAATTGGTTTCAACTTTTTACCTTGACCTTGAAGCCTTTCATTGCTAATGTATAACCAAACTTCATCACCTACTTGAAATTGTTGATCCACACAATGCTTATCATGCCTTGCCTTATACTTGCCTTGACTCTTTTCTAGTTCTTGAATTGTTTGGTGAATCAACTGAATTTGCTCAATGAATTTCTGTCTATGTCATTATATACATCTACAACTATATCTTTCTCAAAGATGATATCCAAAGGCAATTTAGGCAAATGTCCAAGACATGCCTCAAAAGGTGAAGTTAAAGTAGAAGAGTGTTTTTCTCGGTTGTAAGCATGTTGAATATAATGCACTTATTCATCCCACAACTTAAGATGTTTGCTGCAATATCCCCTTTGAAAATGAATCAATGTCATATTAACCACTTCAGTTTGACCATTTGTTTGTGGATGAAAGGTTGTACTTTTCTTCAACTTGGTGTCCATTAAGTTCCATAAACTTGACAAAAAATTCCCAACAAATCGATAATCACGATCACTTACAATAGAAGTAGGCAATCCAAAATGAACTCATACATTTTGAAAGAAAAGTTGAGTTGTTTGTTCAAATGTAATTTGTTTTTTACAAGGCATTAATATGCACATCTTGCTGAACCTATCCACAACTACATACATATAATCATGACCTTTCCTTGATAAAGGAAGGCCTCCTACAAAATCCATAGAAACACTTTCCCATGGTCTTGAAGGCACTAGAAGTGGTGTGTACAATCCTAGTTTCCTGCCACTGTTTTACTTACACCGAAATGTCCAACAATAAGAGAAGCGTGTGCTTCCCTTGTGACATTTACTCTCTCTCCCTGTGGAACACAAAGTTTTCCCAAATGATACAATAGATTATCATGTACATGGTAGTCTAATTCCTCAACTTGGTGGCCTTGTTTGAAGTTTAAATATACCTCTTGAAAGTTAGCATCCTGTGCGTATTGTTCAACATAACTTTCAGGAAAAACAAAATTCTTGAGTAAAGTGGCTACATTTACAATATGTATAGAAATCATATCAAAAACTGTGTTATATATACCTTTCTTGTACCTGATTACCAAGTGGAATTGCTGTAAAAATTCCATCCAATGAAAGTGCCTTAACCGCTGCGGTTTGGTTTGAGATTGCAGATATTGCAAAGACTGATGATCGGTGTGAATAATGGTTTCTTTTCCCATCAAATAATGCTTCCATTTCTTCACACTTTGTACCAATTCGTAAAGCTCTTTATCATACGTAGGATAATTAATAACAACACCAATAAAAAATTCAGAATGAAATGAAATGGACTTACCATGCTGTAAAAGAATTGCACCCAAGGCGTAGTCACTTGCATCTGTCTGTATTTCAAAGGGTTGTTTCAAATCCGACAACGCCAAAATTGGGGCTAAAATAATCTTTTGTTTCAAAGCATCAAATGCTTTTTTTTGTTTGCCTCCCCACTGGAAGACAACCTTCACGTTGGTCAACGCATGTAGTGAAGCTGCTATGGAGGAGAAATTGGAAATGAACTTCCTCCAATACTGCACTGCTCCTAGAAAACTCCTTACTTTTGTAACTAGTTTGGGTATTGGCCAATTCACAATGACCGAAACTTTAGAGGGATCAATCTTCAGCTCACCTCCTCCAACTATGTCGCCCAAATACACTAAGGAAGTTTTCCCAAATTCACATTTAGACATCTTTAGAAATAACTATTATTTTCTCATGATATCCAAAACTTTCCTAACATGCTTGACATGCCCTTCTCGTGATTTGTTGAACATCAAAATATCATCTAAATAGACAACTCACTAGTAAATGATCTTAAAACATCATTCATAACTCTCATGAATGTAGTTGGAGCATTACAAAGACCGAAAGGCATAACCAACCACTCAAACAATCCCCGTTTGGTTTTAAAAGCAATCTTCCATATGTCCTCCTCAGTTATTCTAACTTGATGATATCCACTTCTTAAGTCTAGTTTAGTAAAATACTTTGCATTTTTCAACTAATCTAGCAAATCATCTATTATGGGCAATGGGTATCAATTCTTTATTGTAATCTTATTCAAAGCTCGGTAATCTACACACATGCACCAGGCTCCATGTTTCTTGGGTACCAATACAATTGGTGAACCACATGGCGAAGTAGAACGACAAATTACCCTTTATCTAACAATTTTTGGACTTGTGTCTTAATTTCTAAGCTTTCCAGAATTGACATTCGATACATACCAATGTTTGGGAGTGGAAAGTTCCGATTTAGCTGAATTTTGTGCTGAATTCCTCTTTTTGGTGGCAATCCTTTTGGTTCTTGAAACATGTCCCCATATTGATTGACCACATCAACCAATTCATTTTTTATCTTTACATCACATCCTATAAAGGATTCCTGCTCTATGTCATTCTTCTGCTTGATCATGAGGAGCACAAGGCTCTTGCTGGAATTAACCAGTCTTTTCATTTCACCTACGCTTGCCAAAGACAGATTAAGTTTCCTGTCATGGGCTCTCACAATGTACTCCACTCCATTTTTGAATGAATGGTATTTGTTCTCAAATATGTGGAAAACATCCTTCATGTCATATAAATACAGACTTCCCAACACAATTCCTAAGATATCCAATGCAACAACGTCTAATTCAACTTCATTAATGAAATTGGCGGTGATTGCAAATCTGAAAACACATTTCTGTGTAACCTGCAAATTGGCATCCTTGGTTATCCAACCCAATGGATACGATTTATTATGAGGCACGGTTTCCAGATTCAATTTCTTGACTGAATCCACAAAAATTAAGTTGTCTTGAGTCCACTATCAAACATCGTATCATTTTTGTATGCTTTGAAATAACTCGAATATGGAACAACTCGATTCAGTTTTCCTCATTTGAAATGTCATGAGAGTTATTTGATACGCTAGTACTTGCTACGACTACCTCTCTACTAGCCTCTTTGCTTGCTTTTGCCATGGATTCTCCTTTGGTGATTGTGGCTGCGATTTTTGTTTCATCCCTTGAGTCTGAACCCAAGTCTTGTTGTGCAGCAGCATTGGTCTTCTGTTTCCCTTTATTTTTGAATTTCTTCGGTCGTAATTCTAGATGAAGCTTCCAGCAATGTGCTTCATCATGTCCTTCTATGGAACAATTCTTGCGCACAAGTCTCCCCCTTTCTTTCTTAACAGAAGCATTTTCCTTCTACTTTCCTTTAAACTTCTTCCCCTTTTCAACACTCTAAAAGGGATTATTCTTACCTTCTTTTTGTATATTTTTCCCTCTTGCTTCGAGGTGTGTAGCTTGAACATAAAACTCATCAAGATTCGTGGGACTGAACATAAGAATGGTTTGTCGAAGATAGCTATGCAACCCTCCTATGTATTTCAACAAGGTATCTTGTGACTATAAGTCTACTCCTAGCATAAGAGGTCTTTTCCTAAACTCTTGTTTACACTCTTGCACATTTTGACCTTTCGACCGTCTGCAATTTTTCCAAATTCATCATGGATTTTTGCATATGAGCTAAAAGGTAGAACTGTCTTTTTATAGCAGCAATGAAATCAAACCAAGTAATAGAGATCTCATCATGTTTCTTGATCTCATCTTGAGTCCTTGCTTCTCACCATACAAGTGTTTCACCCTCCATTCTCAATGAAGCCAACTAAATCTTGATATCATCCTCTTGAAGGTTCTGAATTCTACAATACACCTCCAACTTGCGAATCCATTTATCTAGCTTCTTTGCATTAACTTTTCCATTGCACATAGGCAACTCGAATTTAACATCAAGCTTCAAAAAAGGTGATTTACCAACCCCTTTTAAAGAATGATGATGAGTATGAGTAATGGTGGTATTGGTGGAAGAGTTTGAAGATGCTTTCGAAGAGGAAGATGGAGAATATGGTGGAGATGGTGGAGGTTTTCCTCCATTCCCATTGTTTCATTTTCCTTTATCTTCTTTTCCATTACCTCCTCTTGAAGAGCCTTCTCCACTGGGAGGCTTGGAACTTTCTCCTTGTAGTCTGTTATTCCTCTCTTCATAGAGGACCTTAACCATCTCTGTCATATCAAAGAAAGCCTTTCTAGAGGTCTTCTCATCTTCTGTCATGATAGGTTCTCCTTCACGAGACATGGTCTCTAAAGACTCAACTACAAATTGAGCTTGTACTGGTGTTGGAATCTCAACCGCAACTTCTGCAACTTGAGGTTGAACTGGTGTAGAAGACTTTGGCAACCTTGCTCTTCTTCTCTTTGACCCAATTTCAGGTCTTTCAACTAGCTTTCCTTCACGTCTTTTGAGCTTTAACCTTGTGAGCATGACATAAACTTGCAAACAATTAAATACTTCTTTCACAAAGAAAATCTAGTAAGAAAAACCAGTGCTCCATTACCAACTTGATATGAATTGGAGCAGATTAGTAATGTTGTGCTACTTCCCCATTCAGAAATAAACCCAAGATTCTAATCATTTTCTTTCAAGTGCTTAAGGATTCAAAAACTT
This sequence comes from Pinus taeda, assembly GCA_000404065.3. Taxonomy (NCBI): domain Eukaryota; kingdom Viridiplantae; phylum Streptophyta; class Pinopsida; order Pinales; family Pinaceae; genus Pinus; species Pinus taeda. The sequence goes on from APFE031550462.1 coordinate 280,561, forward strand.
TTGCAATTAACAGATTCCCATGAGAGTTTCTTATGTAAATGTTATAAACAATTTAACATAAAAACATATGTTGAACAACAACAATATAACAATAATGGACATCAATATACAACACACAACAAGCACATGATAAAGGATTTCATCCATCTTGGGCTACGTCTCCTTGGTCCAGCTTCCAATGGCTTGGGCCTCTCTATTATGCTCAAATTACATCAAAAGTGCGTTTACAATGCTCAAATGCCTCTGAAAATTGTCTCAATGAGTTCAGAATACCAAAAACTACCAGTATTAACTATTTTTGCCTCCAAATTGGATAAGAACTGAAGGAGTTATGATTTCTCCCAGTTCCTCCACTATTTGTTCCACAAAATGCTCCGAAACTAGTAGAAAACTACAAATTAGCCTCAAAATCCGCTAACCGATCAATCATTTCGCCACACCATGGGCTATATCATGTCGGCCTTATCGCAGATCGTAATTGGTGGGTTTCGGCAGATGGAAAGTCTTGTTTACCCGACGAATTTTTGTGATTGTGATATCGTGGACCCGCCGAAGTTTTAAATTGTGACATATAATGTTATTGTGTCCGAGGTCTTTCGCATTTGAGACTTAACTTGCGTCGGGGCCAATTCTTGTTACTTTTGCAATTACGATATGCAATCGCATCAATAACCTTGTTGGGGCCAGGGCCGATACCTATTCTTTGATCACTTTCCACAACATCCCAATCCTACCATGTAGGCAAGTCAAATTGGAACTTTGAATTGCTCTAACTTTTGCATACAAACTTGGATTTGAGTGTCATTCACACCGTTGGATTCAGAATGATGAGATCTTCAATATGAAGTTGAGTTTGAAAAGATTCTAACACTTTTATTTTTTAGCATAATTCTAAGCACCTGGTCATGGATAAGGGCTTTTAGGATTATGGAATTTAGGGATTTATGGTACATGGATTAATGGTTAAGGGATTAGGGGTTAGGATTTAAGGGATTAAGGATCAAGAGCTAAGGGATTTGGTTCTTATGGGTTAGGTAGTTTAATGGTTAATGGTTGGGTTGTTTTAGGTTTGGATGGTCTGTCGAAGCTTGTTGTTACATGATTACATTTCAGTTCCTTTACTGATTTGGACTAATTAAGGTTTCAGGAGTTGTTGTTGTTACACAAATAGTTGCTTAAGCACATGTTGCCTTTCCTAATAAGACCAGATCTAGGAAATCCAATTAATGCACACCTCACTCTACCATAATACTGCATGATTAGACCATTCTGATACCATTGCATTTTACAATTAAACTGATGTAATCGTCATCGTTAGTAATAATACACATTCCTCATTATTACTTTTTTTCTTTAATATTCGTGTTCTTACATCCAAAGATCAGTGCAATCATTCGAAAACTCCTTTTGATTTAAAAGTTCTCATTTTGCAATAAGGAGGAGTAAATGTCATTAATTCCAACACCTTGACATTCTCCCTTGAGCAAGCATATGTGTGTGCTGAAGCAGCTCTGTAACAAGTTCCTAACATTCTTGAGTAGTGTGCTTGTGAGAATCTATGGGTGGACCAGCGGTCAAACACAAACCTGACTCTGTTAATGTGTTGTTACAACATCCAGAAGCATTCGAAATTTGTTGAAGGGATCGATGGCTGAATTATTTTGAAAAATTACAAGGTTTTAGTGAATTGGTCGCTTTAGAATTTTCTCAAGCCTTAGTTGAACAACACTTTGTGGTCATGGGCTTCAGAATTGTTGTTATAGAAGAATTTATTGCAAAAGTGGCAGGGATGCCTAGGACATAAGAGTGGTGGTTCTCAAGGAAAGTGGCCAGTCCTGAAGCTAAGGCCATATTCTTACAGGAGGGAGAAGAATTGACACCCAAGCATAAGGGTTTTTATATAACATCTCTTCCTCACCCTTGGGAAGATGTAGCCCTCTTCATCCATAAATTCATTACTTGTGAGGGTCGTTTTGGGATTATTTTTAATTATCACTTTCAATTATTGGCACACTTGAGGACAGGGCGGTTGATTAATTTACCATATTACTTGTTGAATCCATTACAACACATGGAAGAGGTTGTGAAAGATGAAAAACATCCAAAAAATTGTGTCACTAACCATGCGCTCATTAAATTAATCATCATGCATTTATTACAGAGACAAGGGAGCTCGTGGCATGCTTTAATAGTGAGACCTTGTGTTGGTGTGAATGAGGAGCATGAAGACAACCACATGCTCTAAGCATAGTAGGGTTGATACACCTCCTATGACTGGTCGATGGAACCCTAAGAGGTGGAGTTCCATTAGAATGACCCCTATTTCATCCTCAAGAAGAAAGGAGACGTGAATAGAAGAACTTGTGGTGGTGTCTAGTGACTCATCTAAGGAAAGACGAGTTGGGTGTAAAGGAAGTGTTGGAGGAAGAAACTGTTGGAACAACAATTTTTCCTGAAACTGGAGTTGAGGAAGTGAAGACACCTGAAGGGACCAGGCCAAGAGTATAAATAAAAGTAATAGTGTAGAAAAGGAAAGTGAAAAAGAAAATATCTGGAAGAACTCCTAAGAAAAGAGTGTGAGTAATTGTTATACCATAAGAGACTCAAAAACATATTTCTAAAACTGAGGGGGAATGTGCTCATACAATTGGACCTGATGGGTTTGAGGAGCAACAAGACAAAGAAAAGTAGGAGAAGTCTATAGAAATTCCTTGTAGATTGAAACTGCTAATTTTAATTTACTAAAACAATAGACTTGAATATACTCTACTCATCAACAGAAACAATTAAACGATCGTGAAATCACAAAGCATACAAGATAAATAATTCAATCAACACATTACACAATGATTTCCGGGGGAAAGACACAACTAAAAACCCCTGCTATCTGTATATTTCATTAGTAAGAAAACATGAGAAGATTATAAGGCTTTTCTCAAGCTTGAGAAACCTCTGCACTATCTTGATCTGTCTCACAGCTTCCTAGACAAGCTCAGGCCAATACTTAACCAAATGTTGGCTTGCCCAAGTCCCTATTTCCTTGCGTTGTTTCCTTGGGAATTAGCCCCTATTAATTAGGGAAATTCCTTAATATTAATTGTGTAATCCTCATAGGCCTTCCTCTCACTGCGTGCACCACCTGTACAATTTAGATGATTATACAACTAATAGTACACTATCCCTGAACTCCAATCTCAACTGGGTAACTCTCATATCTAACATGCATGAGTTATTTATGAGTGAATCAAAAGTTAATTAGTTGAACACATGAAGCAACACCCCACTGTTTGACCTCCTACCAATTCCTCCATTAGTTGGAACTAGTTTAACTGAATTTAACTCAGTTAAACTAAATTAATTAATTACAACTCAAAATAAACTCAACCAGGGCTCCTAAAATATAGGAAACACTCTACATGACTCAAGTTATACCCTAAACTTGAATTAACTAAGCCAACTAAGCCAATTGAACTTAGTTAACTCATATAATTTGTCTTGTGATGTGGAATTACAATTTTATTCCTAATTTAATTCAAGGACAAAATTAAATTAGGATTTTCTTGTTGCATTTTCAACACTCCTTCTCAACAAGAAATGGATTATCCGATACCCCAATCCTGCCTCTATGGAACTCTAATTTGCCTCTTGACAGTGCCTTATTCAAGATGTCTACATCATGTTCCTCTGTAGGAATGTACTCTAGCAACATGATTCTCCTCTGCACATAATCTCGTAAATGGTGATACCAAATATCAATATGCTTGGACCGATTATGAAAAACTAGATTCTTAGAGAGTTTGATACAACTTTGGTTGTCACAATAAATCAATGTAGGATCCATCTGCTAAACAAATAACCCAACAAGGATCTTCCTCATCTAGATAGCTTCACAAGTTGCTTGACTAGAAGAGATGTACTATGCTTCTGCCGAACTGAGTGCAATTGATCTCTGCTTCCTACTGTACCAAGAAATTGTTGTGGACCCAATACTGAATATTTCCCCTTATGTGCTCTTCCTATCGGATGGAATCCATTCTTAATATGTATCTGTGAAGCCTTAAAGCTTCACTCCCTCTATTCGTCTATACCAAAGACCAAACTAATTGGTGCCTCTGAGGTATCTCAACACATGTTTAAGTTCCTTCCAATAGAGTTTGGTTGGCTTAACCATTGCTTGACTAATATGGTTAAATGCAAAACATACGTTCAATTTTTTATTCACAAAATATATAAGTGAACCCACAAGTTTCTTTTAAATAGTAGCCGCCACTAATTCACTTGAAATAGCATCTTGTTGGGGCCTTCGTTTAATTTTGAAAAGGTTTTGATCAATTTTGGCTGGCCGAAGGATGAGGAGGAAATAAGTGGCAGCAACGGTTAGCTTGTGGAGGGGTCAGCTGGATAGCAAGGCAGGAACAGGCAGTTGCAAAAGAGTTGTGGCAAGGTGGCAGCGGAAGACAAAGCAGCCGAGCGGGTGGGAAGGTGCAAGAGTAGCCAAGCAAGAACTGGCAGTCCATGTAGCAGAGAGGAATATAAAAGGAAAGGGCCAGTAAGGGAGAGGGGTTGGTTGGCAAGGCTGTTGGAGTTGGTGTTGAAAAGAGCATAGCTGGTTGCGGTAGTTTGATATCAGAAGGCAGGAGTTTGGATGAGTAGGACCCTTGAGACTAAGACCAAGCCCATGAGTCTATAAATGGGTATTCCTTGTATTTGCTTGCGGTGAATGTCGAGATGTATTGTATTGTTTTACTGTTAAACTAATAGAAAGGAAGCCCAGACCGGTTGTGGATTATGATATGTATGAATATACATGATGTGAAGGCTCTTTTAAAATATTGAATTGTCCTGTCTAATGCATGAACTTAGTAGTTTCCGTGTATTAGATGTTATGTTGTTATCTATGTTATGTGTGTAATGTTATATCTCTGTTATCAGATGATGCGTTGGTTGGTGCTCCCTTGTCTCCATGACAAACCCTTATTACTTCCGGTCGTGGTACGCCTCAGGTGGGACTCCTTACTCCTTGGGTAAGGTAAAAATGTCGGTGTTGTCCTAGACTACAACAGACCATTGTTGGCCCTCTACACCCAAACCCAGGGTCTTTTCCCCCTGAAGACTCTTTTGTGTCAACAAATGGTTCCGTTGTCGAGACATGAAGTTACAAGAACTTGTTCAAAACATGGTGTCGAGGATATTCAAGAGAGAGATCATGGATTAGTGGAATCATAAAGTAGATAAATTTGTAATAGAGCAAGCTATCCATTGGAATCAGCCAATAAGCAAGGTGAGTGAAGGAATTTTGTATGTCAATGGTACCAATGACCAATATGAGATATTTTGGTGCAAGTTTTCAGAAGACTTGTACAATTGGTTAAGAAGGCTGAAAGGTGAGAATCGGTCAGGGGGGTTGATGATAGTTCACCGCAGTTGGACCCCGTCGAATCTCATGCTGCTTCAACAGTGGGACAATGATATAACCAGAGCAATCGATTTTTGGGTAAAGACTACGGTGGAAGGATATATAGTTGAGTTTGTTGCCAAGAGTTATCAATCTTTCTCAAAGGCAAAAACAGTGTTTGGATCCGGATTAAGAGGAAAGTTGATGCGGGAAGTACCAACGTGGATTAAGATGTTTATGGAAGAAGAAGGATTATTGCCCTCGCCCACCATGGAGATGGCAATGTAAAACCCTAGTACCAGTTGATGTACTTAAGGGGGGGAATGCTGCCAGTTGGAGAATAGAGATGTCGTTAAAGGGATGGATGCGGAAGAATTGAAGAAAACTAGAGATGTCAGAGCCCAGAGGAGAGCCTTGCTAGCGGATAAGTGGCAGGCAAGAGTGATTCGGATTCTAAAGAAAATGAAGATGGGCCCCCACCAAGTAGGAGCGGTGATGGGAAAACCCCGAGTCGAAGAGGGAGAAAAGGAAGATGCTAAGCAAAGCAAGATCAGCAACAGGAGATATAGGATCCAGAGGGATGAAGAGGGACCTTTCCTACAGGTCGCGGAAGGGATATCGTAGGAGAAAATGCTGAGTGGGTATGGAGAGGAGAGAGAGGAGGACATGGGAAACGTGATGAGAAGATTATTTAACAAAGGAGAAGCATCCATTAGGAGTCAGAAAAAATACCCCTGAGACACAGGTGGCATCTCCTCCGATCTTCCCCTGGTACCTTATTACAATCTGGAGAAAGTTGTTATTAGCTTAGCTAAGGTAGCACGGGTATATAGGGCACCTGAGAAGCATAAAGCCAGTTTTGATATTGGAAGCAACAAAGAAACCAGTGGTATTAGTAACTTGGGATTACAGGGATCCCACCAGCCAGGGAACAAAGGGTTTGTGTTGTTCGCTCATACCCAAATTCGCATGGAGGGATCTTTTACTAGATATCTAGAATTTGCAGGAAGGGGAAACAAGGATGTGGAACAACACTGGTATCTCTATGAAGCTATTTGGAGAGCACGACAGACTCCAGACAATGTTAGACAGTGGAGTTTTAGACCGCGCTAAGGGAGAGGGCTTTGCGCTAGTTTATAAAATGGGTAGAGTAGAACCAAAACCCCACGATAGATGATATCAAGAGAGGATTTGTGCAGGAATTCAAAGTACCACAGACATACCAGCAGGGGTTATCAGAACTATGGAAGATCAAGAAGAAGGAGGGTGAGACGGCCTGGGAGCTCATGCAAAGGTTTAAGGATGCCATTGCTAAGTTGAGTTACACTCTGGACCCAAATCACCAATGATAATGGTTTATCAAGGCACCCTTGCCCCTAACCAGAATACCACTAACGCAATAGAAAATCAGAACCCTCCAAGATGCTTTGGAGCAAGCATCACAAATAGAAGCCATGGCTAGGTATCCTCATGAATACCCGGGAGGGATGAACTTGCAACACCCATCGATCATGGATCTCCAGAATCAGATCGCAACTTTAACGGAGAAGCTGAAGGATCTTTAGCCAGTATGACCAGCCAAACCCAACGTATGGTGCACCCACTACATGGTGGAAGGGCATTTTGCGACAGAGTGCCCCAGGTTGTGAGGGATTAATCATCCAGGGGGGGTCACAGGGTCTTCAGGGGCCCCACCAACCGCAGGAATTGTGGCAATAGGAGCTGAAGGATCTTTTCTAGGAAGGAATACCCAAGACTTTTGCGAGATCTGTAGAATGTATGGACACCTGCCACAGATGTGCCTGATACTATAGAAATACTACAATGTCCCCAATAACAACTACTGTGATTTTTGCACATCTATAACACGTCACACTGACCAGTGTCGAGCACTAGATGCTCTAGCAGAACAGCTGGATAGATCTATGTTCATAATTAATGAGTCAAACTAGGGAGGACGAGGAGGAAATGGGAGAGGAGGAAGAATAGGAGGAAGAGGCCTCGTAAGGTGTTACAACTGCGACCAGGAAGGACATGTCGCTAGAGAATGCCCACTCCCTAGGAGACCCTGGTGCTCACAATGCAGGATTAACACCCATGCCACGGAGGATTGTCTGGAACTCATTGAAAAGTGGGAAGAAAGGACCAGACAGAAGGGGGTTAACTTGATTAATGTCGAACCTCATATCAACGACGGTCTTCCCACAACCAATATTAATATAGTCACCCAAGGAGGAAAGAAGACGGGGGAGGATCATAGCACAGTGGACCCACCCTTGGTTGTTAAAGTGGCATCTCCAAAGAAAGTGTATCAGCTTGAATGCCAAAAGCAGTATTATCATAAGGTAGCTAAGCTATTCGAGGGGATGACTGAGAAGAGAGATGGCCAAGGACCAAATGGCCACGTCCTTCATCATAACCAACTGATTGAAGAGTGGTTTAAACTATTCCTAAAGATTGTCGAAGATGAATGCATGTTGAAGGAGTTGCAGAAAAGTTTAAAAGTTGCATTATCCATAGAGGAAGGGGAAGTGGAGCGGTCACTTACCAACTTACCAAAAAATAATTCCAAAAGAGTGAGACGAAACAAGAGGAGAAGCAGAAAGAAATTCCGAATCAATACTTAGGTTGTGGGATTCTAGATAAGGGACATAATGTTAGACTTGGGATTGGATGTAAACATCCTATCTAGAAAAACAAGGGAGGCAATGGTAAAGCTGCAACTGAAATACTCACTAATTCAGCTAAGAATGGAAAAAAAAGTATTGTATACTACCCATTGGAAGGTTAGAAAACGTGGAAGTAGATGTCGCAGGGGTGAAGACCCACACTAAATTTGAGGTAATTAAAATCATGGGGGATAAGGACCCATACCAGGTGCTCCTTGGGATCGATTGGGCCTACGAAAACTATGTTGTCATTGACCTAAAGAAAGAGCTGATGATTTTTGAATTAGAAGGACTGAGGGTTATTCAACCCTTGGACCCTTATCAAAGCCTTACGTTCACAGAACTAGTAGATGACGAGGATGAACCAGGAATTTTAGACCAGCTATACACGCTTATAGTGAGAAAGAGGGAAGATTACATAAATACCATTGTAGGAGGAACTATCATCTAGAGAAGTATCCAAAGCTCAGGGACCAGCTCAGGAGCTACATGGGATGCATGGCAGCAAGGCAGGTATGAACTAAAGACTAGACGATGTGCAATGATAAATTGCGTAAATTAGATAGGAATGAAGATAAGAGACTATCCCAAATATTATGGCCTTGGACCGGTGGACACCTTATTGAACAGGGTAGACCAGGAACTGACAAAGGATCAAAAGATTCCCTTTCTTGATATCACTCTCATGGCAACACTGGTAAGATGGTGGAGGACGCACCGCAGTGCACTAAAGGACTGGGTGAGCATCAAGCAAGCCATGAAGGAAATATTTGCCCAGGATGAGGACCGACCATAGGGTAAGGCAAGTTACAAAGGGGATTCAAGTCCCGAGGGGCATGTCGAAGATTTCATAACAGATTGGAAAATCAAGGGAATACCGAAGAACCTGTGGGTACACACATTTATACATACCCTGGGAACTATTGCCCAAGCTTGGTACATATAAGAGTAACTCCATTGTCAAACAACGGATTGGGATGCTTTGGAGGTATATTTTTTTAGCAGCTTTTCATTCAGAAGTAATGAGGAACACATGATGAAGACACTACATGCGACAAAAGGGGTTTTGTTTTCCCTAGGACAGTTGGTTGAAGGATGTCCCGATGAAAGTTTTCTCCAGTGTTTGTCTAACATGGATTCTCTAGAATATGCGACATGTGACAAGGTGAACCCAGAAATAGAGGAGGATGGGTTAGATGGATTGAGACACCTGACCTTTGAAGAAACAGAAGGAGAAAGAGACATTCGGGAGAGCCCCTCAAAAGAAGGTGCCCACCTTCTACCAATGAAACTAAGAAAACAAAATGTTGGGATGGAGGATAAGCCCAAAATAGTGTATACGGGAGACTATTGGGATGAATAGACCACAAAATAAATTTTCGACCTATTACAGGAATACCGTGACCTATTTCTAGCTTCAGTAGCAGAGCTGAAGGGGATAAAAGGAGACATAGGGGAAATAAGGATTGTTCTAAGGCAAAATGCCCAGCCAGTAAAGCACAAACCATATAGATTCAACCCACGGGAAAAGGAGAAGGTTAAGAAGGAAATTGACAAAATGTTGGAAGCAGGAATTATATTTCTGATAGATGAAGCATAGTGGATAAGTCCAATAGTCATACAAAACAAAAATCATGTGATTGAAATCCGAGTATGTGTTGATTATAGGAGCCTCAACAATGCATGTGTGCATGATCCATTCCCGACACCCTTCAGTGATGAGGTCCTGGACAATGTGGCGGGGAAAAAAGCATATTCATTTACAGATGGATTCTTGGGCTACCATCAAGTTCGAATAGTCGCGGAGGATAAAAGAAAAACAACATTCACTACTGAGTGGGGGTCATATGAATACAATGTAATGCCATTCGAACTAAAGAATGCACCAACGGTCTTCTCAAGGATTGTGATAGCTGCATTCCGAGACTATATTCACAGATTTCTAGAAGTGTACATGGATGACTGGACAGTATATAGTCTGCTAAAGAAACACACCATATTATTAAGGGTTATGTTTGAAAGGTTCTGACAACTAAAGATTTCCTTAAACCTCAAGAAATGTATTTTTGTAGTCCTGTCTGGAACATTACTAGGGCATATCATCTGCAAGGATGGAGTATGCGTAGACCCAGCGAAGGTTGCAACAATTGTCAACATGGAACCATCGCGCAACGTGAAGCAACTAAGGTTAACTCTGGGCCATATGGGGTATTACCGATGCTTCATTAGGAATTATGCATCAATCATAGCCCCAATGGAAAAGCTACTGAAAAGAACGGAAGAGTTCGTTTGGACTGAGGATTGTCAGATAGCACTAAATAAGTTGAAGGAAAGGTTGGTAAGTGCCCCTATCCTTGTCTATCCATATTGGAACAAAATGTTCCATGTGCACATCGATGTGTCAGGGATAACATTGGGAGCAGTCTTAGCATAGCTAGGGGAGAAAAATATGGACCATCCATGTATTATGCTACCAGAAATCTGTCAACGATGGAAATAAACTGTACAACAACCGAGAGAGAAGCCTTGGCCATGGTTTATTCTCTCAAAAAATTCAGGCATTACTTGTTGGGCATGCCATTAAAATTCTTTACAAACCATTCCGCATTGAAATACTTGGTAAACAAACCAGTATTGGAAGGTAGAATATGCCGATGGTTGTTGTTGTTTCAAGAATTTACTTTCGAGGTGGTCATAAAACCCAACAGATTGAATGTGGGGCTAGACCACTTGTCGCGACTGGAGACAGGGGAGAATGAGGGAGCAGTGGATGATTGATTTCCCGATACTGACCTATTCAGAATAGAGGCAATCCCAGACCACCTAGAAGAGGTTGCTATGTTATTAACAATAGGTCATTGCCCAAAAGGATATACGGTAGCATAAAGATGACTCTTGGTAGTAAGGGCAAAAAATTATCAACTGATTGCAGGACACCTCTACAAGATGGGCTTAGATTAGATATTGAGGCATTGCATCCTCCAACATGAAAGAAACAAGGTACTATGGGAATGCCATGAGGGAGTCGCAAGAGGCCATGTGGGGGGTAAAGCCACCACAAGAAAGATGTTGTAAGCAGGACTATGGTGGCTGACTATTCATAAAGATTCTAAATAATTTGCTAAGAGTTGCGATGTCTGTCAAAGGGCTGGAAATCCTTCATGATGGGATGAGCTACCTTTAAATCCCGTTCACACAATGCAAATATTTGACAAGTGGGCGATAGACTTCATTGGACCCATTACACCATCGGCGAGGCATTCACGTGCAAGATACATAATAACCGCAACTGAATACCTCACCAGGTGGGTAGAAGCAATGCCTGTCAAGGACTGTACAGTAGAAACAACTGCAAGGTTTATTTTCGAGAACATAATCTCAAGATTTGGATGCCCAAGGAGTCTCACAAGCGACCAAGGAATGCACTTTCTGAATGAAACCATTGGGACTCTTCTGAAGACTTTCATGATTCATCATAAAAAAAGCAACCCGTATCACCCATAGGCCAACAACGCAGTTGAAGCATTCAACAAAATCCTAGAGAAAGGGCTAACAAAGGTTGTATCAGCTAACAGGGATGACTGGGATGAAATAATACCCGCAACTCTATGGGAATATAGGACAACAGTAAAGAGACTTCATAAGTAAGCTCCGTTTCAGCTAGTATACGAAAGGGAAGCGGTGGTACCAGCAAAATTTATATTAGCAATCATGTTCATCTGAAGCAACGGGAATGACAGACATCATGGCCGTACAAGAAAGACTCAGTCAGCTAATGGAACTTGAAGAAACCCGATTCTCGGTTGAGTTTCATCAGTCAGTGGAGTAGAGAAGGAAGAAAGCGTGGCATGATAGGCATATCAGAAAGAAGTCTTTTGAAGTAGGGGATCAGGTACTACTATATGATAGCAAGTTCCAGAAATTCCCAGGAAAACTGCAGATGCACTGGTTGGGCCCATTTATAGTCACAGAAATTAGAGATTCTGGAGCAGTGAGACTCACACAACTGGATGGAGTCATGTTGCATGGATGGGTGAATGACGCTTGCCTGAAGCCCTTCCACAAGACATAAATCAAGATAAAAGAGGGTTTCAGAAATGAGCTCGCAAGTAGGTAGGAAAAAAAAAAGTCCGTCAGTTATAATAAGCTACTAGGTAGAGTCATGGGTTTTTTTCCAGAGAAATAAGCAAAAGGTCAATAAGGTTGTGGCAGCAACTTCAACACGCTGCAACCCATTTGTGGTCGGGGGGGAGGGGGGAAAGAAAAGTAGAATTAGTAGTCACACATGTAGTCCTAGTCAGCAAGGTACACGTAGGCATGCACATTTTGCAGTATTTATGATCACACGTTGTACCCGTCCTTTCCGTCGTACCAATAGTCATTTCCATATTAAGTAACCAATAATGCAACTGTCAAAGTAGGAGCCACAAAATATTTTCCCATTAAGCATGAATTTAGTTAATAAATAACCCCATCACAGCAAAATAAATACGCAATGCAGCCCACTCTATAATTTCCCAGTCCACGTCCTGGTTGTCAGGTCTAGTTCGGCTGATGGCGGAAAGGTATAGCTAGAACACATGGGGAAAGTTGTCGGAGTAATTAGTTGCTAAGGTTTAGTCAGTCAGGAAACGTCATGTCAAGTCCAACTACTTAACTCACAAGATAATGAAGGAAACTCTAGAATTTCAATTGCAGACAGTAGGAGAATTATAGGTTTGCTATGAAGAACAGTTGTAGATACACAAAAGTAAGAAACCTCAGGTACAGATCGTTTACCAAAGGTGAAGGGAGATGGTGAAGGTAATTATATCAGTCCCACAGGACCCATTAAATGAACGAATTGAGGTGGTCGACAATTTGTATGGCAAATATGATAAGGTGAATCTAGTCGACAAAGATCTTACGGACTGCTTCCAGTTCCCAGCTCTGAAAAGGGAAGTTTATGCAGAGGACATCCAAAGGGAGGATGGTACCAAGACCTCCAGGATCAAGGAGGTTTTCAAAGGGATATAGAGGTTGACTTTACTCCATTTGAGAAGATTACCTGTGCTCAATTCACCGCAATGCAGTGTACCAAACTTTTGGTAAGCAGGATGTATGAAGGATAAATGTGGCTGGACAAGGAGTATCCCATTCATGTGGATGATATTAATCATCTAACAAGGTTGTCAACAGTTGGGAAGGCAATGAGCACATCATTTCAGTTAGGGCTAAGAGAGCCAAGAAGCAGACTGAAGATAACATCTATGCAAGATATGGGACTGAGCGGGGTGGAAGAGGAGTGAAGCTCGATATAATAAAAAAGGTCAACATCAAATTTTCCTACTACATCATAGTGGGAAAAACCATGAGACACTATACGAATAACGAATGCACACTGGACACAATTTCGATTGTGAAACATTGCTGCTAGGGAGAGGTACTTAACTAGTCTGCGTTTGTTCTCAACGAGTTGTTTGAAGCTTGTGAAGATGTGTACAAGTGGGGTACAATTTCGTGTTCGAGTACATTTTGATGTCTTTGGAAATGTGGAAGTGGAGGCTGCTAAAGGAAAGGGAAATGGCGACCATTGTGAAAGGAAAATGGATAACACTCCACTATGACCGATGGAGGGCATCGGGAGACCCCAGCATGAAACAGATAAATGAGATAGTTATCAAGGATTGGTATGAGCAGATGCTAGCCACCATTAGGTCAACAGAGGATACCAAAGGTTCTACTGGACGAATTCTTAGAAGAGGTTTGGTTCAGAGCCTCTCACGCACACACCTATCTTAGACCATGGTGTGTCCACCCGAAGACCTTTAAGATGAGGCCACAGAGGTTCTTTCTAACAGCAGCAATGCTACACAAGGAGGTGGGATCATGGTTGAGAGTGGCCTGTGAAATCACGAATGGGAAATACAACTACCTATTCGTGGCCTTGAAGTAGCAGGTGCAAGGGGGGAGATGTGGGAAAACAACAAGAAGCAGCCAACAAAATATGTCATCCACCCCATGGTGCTCTAAATGGAGGAGAAAATGTTCGAGCTAAGGTGAACAATTGCCAACTTTGAAGGACAATCAGGTGAGAGCAGTTATCTTGCCCAATTTCAAGGTTCTACCATGTTATCACCCATTATCACAACCCCACTTGCCATGCAACTCCCCACAGGAGTAGCCCACTCTCCTTCCCAGCCAACGGTCCCCAAGTCAAAGAAGAAATGAGTTGTCCATCATTCGTCCGTCAAAAAGCTAAAAATTGCTCCACCACCCCCAATTGTCAACCTTACTGACGAGGTTGAGCCCTCAATTTATCCATCCCCCATAATCGAAGAGATTCCCACCACCACTTCCACTGCTTTACATCAGTCACAGGAATTATCCCCACACACAACCTCCACCTCTGTGACCCTGTCAAAAACCCCCTTGTCAGACTGGCGGAAAACTACTATGGAAACAAAAGTTGAGTCAGTCGAGCAGGCACAGGCCACCACTTCCGTCAACAATACACAACCAAAATCACTTGCATCACCAAGGCATCGGTCGTACCCACCACAAGGAGGAAGCCTAGACACTATTCTACAGGGAGAAAGGATTGAGCCGTACCAGCCAATTTTTCCTATAAAGCTCATAGTGGTCCCGAACCCTAACATCATCCCCCCCACTCCACAGTTCACTTTGCAATCACAGCAAGCTCATTTGCCCACCCCCCACTCTAAAAAATCCATCGCCAACGGCCTACCCATACAACAAAATTTCTCTGAACCCAGTGTAATGCAGGTCGGCACACTCCAGCACTGGTCGTCGACACAATTATTTACATTTATACAACAAGTAGCGCACAGGGCTTAAAAGATCCATGAGGATCTAGCCAAGGAACATGAGCAGTAGACAATGCAGTTTTAGGAGGTAGCAGAAGAGCGCGATCACCTGTGGCAAGAAAATATAGATTTGCAAGCCCAGGTTGATCAAGTCACGTAGCAATTTAGGTCGTTATGGCCAACAATCATTGATGCAAACATAGAGGCACCGGACATCATGACCTGCACGCTGCTAACCTATTGTGACCACATCTAGGCAGCATGCTCGAACCTGGTAGCTACCAATGTTGACATGAAAAGAAAGCTGGAGATGGTGAGATCAGCATTGCCAGAACTAGTAGAGATCTACATGAGGAATGTCGAGGGAAAAATCACTGAAGTGGAAGCAAAGAAGCAAGCACTAGCCGAGACCCTCATGGATGGCTGCAGTCTAATGAACAAAGTCCATGACTGGCCAGGAAGCCTTGTGCTAAAAAATCACTTGGTCTACCCAATGAGAGAGCAAATACATACCTTATTCACTAGCACAAAACACTGTACAGACCCTGCCCACCTATAGTAGATCAATGACCAATTTGATGCCATCCAGGCCCAGGTTGATCAAATTGAGGAAGAGTCTGCCAAGACGAAGAAGCTGATTAGAGACCCATGGCCACCAATCTGGATGTAGGTTTTAACTTTAAATCCTTTCGACTAATCAATGTACCCCTCTTCCTCAATCACTTTGTTGAGGAAGGTTGTCGTCACATCCATCTGATGTATCTTCCATCCCATCTGTGCTGAAAGTGATAGAATAGATCTGATTGAAGAGTACCTTGCTACTGGATAAATGGTATTCTCGTAATCAATTCCATCCACTTGAGAGAACCCTCTGGCCACAAATATGGCCTTGTGTTTCTAGAAACTCCCATTTGATACTTGATTTACCTTGTAAAGTCATTTGGAACTCACCATGACTTGTTTGCTAGTCTTGGGACCACTTCCAAAACATTGTTTCCGATAATGGAGTCATACTCTAATATGGCATCAACCCATATGGTTTTTTCACTGCTTCCGCGAATGAGGATGGTTCAATCTCTAGACCCTCAATCATTAGAGCCATGTAGTGTACCGATCTGGTGACCTCCTTTGCCTATGTTGTGATGTGGGTGCTCCCACATTCTCTCTAGCATCATGCATCAATCCGTCAGCTTCTCTCGTGCACTTCCTTCGATCTCTGGAAGTCTCTGCATGAGTGGGTGTTTCCACTCTCTACTCTACATGTGGTTGCTCCACATCATCCTGAGGTTCTTCCTTTGGAGCTAAAATATCTTCATCTCCATGCAATTGAATCTCCCTCTCAAGGGAAAATCTCATGGCCTTATCTTCATTAAACTTCACATATCTGCGAACCACTTTCATCCTATGAGAAGGAAGGTACACCCGATAGTTATAAGGTGTATTAGTGTACCCCACAAATATGCCCAAATCAGTTGTTGGCTCTAGATTTTTTCTTGCATCCTTGGTAACATGAAAATAACCTGATGAACCAAAGATCTTGAAGTGTGCCACATCTGGTTTCTTACCTAAAAAAGATTCTTCTAGTGTACTCATCTTGGGAATCCGATGAGGACTCCTGTTATGTACATGTACAGTTGTGTTGCATGCTTCAGTCTATAAGTGCAAAGGTAGGTCCTGATCATGTAACATTGACCGTGCAACTCCCACAATAATTTTGTTCTTCCTTTCATCCACCCCATCTGGTTGTGGGTTATGGGTGATATTAACTCTCATTGAATTCCTTCTGATGTACATAAGTACTTGAATTCATTCGATACATATTATCCACCATTATCACTCCTGAGAGCCTTCACTTTCCTATCAGTGTCTTTCTCAAATAGTGCTTTAAATTCACAAAATTGAGGGAATGTATGATCTTTCTTTTGCATGAAGAAAATCCAACACTTACGTCAGAAATAATCTACAAATATTACATAATACTTGTGCTTGGATGTGGAGGTTGTCCAGACCAGTCCACACACATCTCAGTGAACTCTTTCAAGGATCATCTGTACTTGACTTCCCTTATCATGAAAGGTGTATTTGGTGTATTTCCCCAATGTACACCCTTTGCATGTATCTCTCTTCTCTAGTGCACCCTTAGGAAGTCCTATAGAAAACTGCTACATGATTTTCAAAGCTCCATGGTGCAAGTGACCCAATCTTCTATGCCACAATTCATCGATGTCTCAGCTCTGCACTGTTTCTACTTTTGTACTCAAAACAACACAATATTCTACATCCAATTTGTAGAGGTTCTTCACCTGAACCCCGGTTTGCTTCACTTTTCCTTAGGCTATGTGACGAAGGAAATCCTTTCCTTTGCTAAATATCACTTCGTAGCCATGGTCCTCCGACATAGCAATTGAATCCAAATTCTTCTTCAAACTCGGAACATACATGACATATTTTAATGTGAGAGGAGAACCAGACTCCCTCTGAAAACTAATAGTACCAATTTTGGTTGTGCTATACCTTCCATCATCTCCCGTTTTGATGTGCACTCTAGAGGTCATTTTCCTCCAAGTCACTAAAGAATTATTTGTTGTCGGTCATATGGAATGAGGCTCCACTATCCATAAACCACACACTATCCATCACTGATGTCACCATGCAAGAAATGAGGGAGAAATCCAACTCGAATTGTGAAGCAATAGCTTCACCTTTCGCTCCTCATGAGGGCTTCTTTCCAGCCTTCTTGTGTGGACACTTCATGGTATAGTGTCCCAACTCATGACAGTGAAAACATTTATTCTTTGACAAATCCTTCTTCTTGCCACCCTGACTGGAATCTTATTTGGAATGGGATAACTTACCTTTCCCTTTCTTTGCCTTTCTAGCCAAAGCACGGTTCTCCTCATCATCATGTTTGGATGAGGATCCATCTCCCTTGTTCCTCTGAATCTCTTCTTGCACCAAGTCGAACCACAAACGCACCCACTCTGATAGCTTCTCCCTCCCATTTACCGAATCCTGGTAGTTGTGCCAACTATTGGGAATGCCTAGAAGTGCTAGACTAACCAGATCATCTTCAACAACTATAACACCAACACTTCCAAGCTCATCCCAACATTGGGTGAACTTGGTTAAGTACTTTGGTATTAAGTCGCCCTTCTCCATCTTGATTTCGAAGAAGCGTGTCCTTCATTACCAACTTCCTATGATCATCGATGTTTTGAAACAAGTTTGTCAAGGCCTTCCACATTGCATATGGAGTCTCCTTCCTATGGAGGTTCGAGATAATATGATCTCGAAATCCTTCTAGTATGATCCTTCTCATCTTCAAAACACATTTCCTCCACTTTGCTAGATCTTGAGCATCATTTGCTATAGGCTTAGGAATATCTTTGTCTATGAATTCCTTCCACATGTTGTCTTCCAACACTGCCCCATCCTTCCCTTCCAATAAATATAGTTCGAACTACCCTCAAGGGCATATTTGAGTCTCAATCCGTAGAATGACATCTTGATGGCTCTAAAGAATGATACTACAAATTTGATTTCACCTGCAAAAGACAAACTCATATTCTCCTCTTCTAGAGTGATTTCTTCTCTAATACCATGTAGAAATTCTTTATACATTCAAACTTCTAATTGTAATTTACTAAAACAATAGACTTGAATCTACTCTACTCATCAGCAGAAACAATTAAACGATCGTGAAATCATGAAGCATACAAGAGAAAGAATTCAATAAACACATTACACATTGAGTTCCTAGGGAAATCCACAGCTAAAAACTCCTGCTATCTATATATTGCATTAGTCAGAAAATATGAGAAGATTACAATGCTTTTCTCAAGCCTGAGAAACCTCTGCACTATCTCTATTTGTATCACAAATTCCTAGACAATCCCAAATCAATACTTAACCAAATTTTGGCTTCCCCAAGTCCCTATTTCCTTGCATTGTTTCCTTGGGAATTAGCCCCCCTATTAATTAGGGAAATTCTTCAATATGAATTGTGTAATCCTCATAGGCCTTCCTCTGACTGCATGCACCACTTGTACAATTCAAATGATCATAAAACTGATATCATTTTCCCTAAACTCCAATCTCAACTGGGTAACTCTCATGTCTAACATGCATGAGTTATTTATGAGCAAATCATTAGTTAACTAGTTGAACACATGAAGCATCACCCCACTGTATGAACTCCTACTAGTTCCTCAATTAGTTGGAACTATTTTAACTTACTTTAACTCAGTTAAACTAGATTAATTAATTACAACTCAAAATAAACTCAATCAAGGCTCTTATAATGTAGAAGACACTCTACATGACTCAATTTATACCCTCAACTCGAATCAACTGAGTCAACTAAGTCAATTTAACTTAACTCATACAATTAACTCATACAAGTTGTCTTTTGGTGTGGAATTACAAATTTATTCCTAATTTAATTCAAGGACAAAATTAAATTAGGATTTTCTTGTTGTAATTTATAAAAAGTCCAAGGAGGAATGCCCCTATACATCTGAAATCATGGTTGTTACACCGAAACTTGAACAAGAACCGGAGAAACAACAGGAGACAGGAGGACCAGTAACAGAAGATCAAACAGAAGAACAATAGGTTGTTACTTCACCAAGTATGACAAAAATTGACACTCTCATTCAAATTGAAAATGTAAGAAAGGAAAATGAGTTAAAGAAACAACTTTCCTTGGTTAAAAAACGACTTCATTTTAAGAATTAAACTAGATTGGATATGTTGGTAGATGATGTAGAAATGGCATCATCTACTATCTTAGAAAAACTTTGTAAGGGTTGCAAAGAAATCCTTGAGGAGTCTTAAATCATGGAGATTGTTATTTATTTAGTTTAAATACAAGTGGGGGAATATGACAATGAATTTCGATGTGTTATTCCACAAGAACCTATTGATGACATTGTTGTTACACAAGAACCAACATTTGAAGCAGAGTGGGTAGAAGAAAAATAGTCTACTAATCCACAAGAACATGTTTATGATGTTTTTGTTACACAAGAGCCAACAGTTGAAACAAAGCAGACTGAAAATAAAAATATTGTTTTACCACAAGTACCTATCGATGATTTTGTTGTTACACAAGAACCAACAGTTGAGATAGAGAAACAAGAGGAGAAAAGGGATCTGAAGGAGGATGCTAAAACAACTCACATTATATTTGAAGATTTTTTCATCATACTAGAGTAGTGGGATAAATTAGCACTCTTTCCCAAAGATGAATTCATCTTCCTAAAGCAACACGAGGAAATGGTTAATAAGCTTAAGAAGGAGTGGGCTAAAAAATTGAGAATTGCAGAATTTGTGAAAATTCAGAAGGAGAGGAATCAAGCAATGAAATAGGTGAAGGAACTGCAAGGAGAGGTTAAGTTGTTACAACAAGAAAAGGATCTCATGTATGAAATCATTAATGGCTTATTGTGTGGTGGGTTTCATTCTCCTTCTTATCCTTTATATTTTCAAGAAAAACATTATCTCTTCTAATTAACAACCCTGAACGAAAAGTGACCATATAAGACAAGGGAGACAAACGACTTCCTAGAAACATTTCAAAGTGCTAATTTCTCATAACAACGTTTTTTTGTCTAAGTTTTACCTACATGATCTCGCTTTTTTTGGGGACAAATAATTCAATCTAACACCCTATGTGGGAGATTTACAACTCAAGGCTTTTGTTTCTTTTATACAAAATCAGATAGGTTGGAAATTTGGCCATGATACTATAACAACTAATGAAGAACGAGTATAAATTTTTATTAGAGGAGAAACTACTTCAGTTGAAGCTGTTGCACACAAATACAATAAAATATGTCAATTTCCAACCACTAAGACATTGTCGATGAACCATCAAGAATTAGTTTTATGGAAATGCAAGAGAAATATATGAGGAATGAGAACTGGTGCCTTAGAAGGAAGCAAGTTGAGATGGGATCTTTCTCGATGGGAATTGAAGAAGTCAGACCCCTATTGTTATCAATATTTTGAGCACACAACTTGTAGAGTTCCTCGATATGTTGATTATATTAGAAAGATTAGTCTAGGTTGGATAGGACTTAGATTCAAGTTCCCTCTTGTTTGGTTACCCACCCATCAATATCAACATCCATATATTATTAGTGATAAGTGTTGGGAGGGAGATTTGGTTATTTCTCGAGGATACAGGGCCAAAGGTGAATACATAGTAGGAAAATACAACCTCACACAACTTCACTCTCAACATGTCAGGCATCAGTGACATGAGTCTACATGAGGACATGCAAAAGCTTAAGCTAGGGGGAGATGTTGGGTCATGGAATTGTCATTTTTTTTCATTCTTTTATCCCTTTTTGACCAACAAATCCATATCTTATTATTGTAACAGACCTTATTCACCTAAGTATGTAATTTTTCACTTGTTTCTTTCTTAGTCCAATTCTACTTACAAGTTGACATTAAAACTACTTTCTTAGGCTACTTTTTATCCTAAAACTAATGTATGGATTGTTTCAGGTTTGGATGGTCTGTCGAAGCTTGTTGTTACATGATTACATTTCAATTCCTTTGCCTATTTGTATTAATTAAGGTTTTGGGAGTTGTTGTTGTTACACATACAAATTCTTAAGCACATGCTACCTTTCCTAATCAAACTAGATCTAGGAGTGCATCAAAGTCAAAAGAAACGACTCATCACTTAGAGATATTTGTAGAGAATCTAGATCATTTGGTTGAGATATTTTGTAACTCTATTTGTAATTAAAGGAAATTGTTATAGTTTTACCCCTTCCATGGAAATCGTTGTGTAATTGTTAAGATATCATTTTGTTTTAAGATCACATGAGAATCAAAATATTCTCATGATGATCTTCTCATGTAATTAATATCTCTAAAAAATAATATTGTTTTCCTGTGAGGACTAGAGAGAAGAATTGGAGAACAGGATTGGAAAGGGAAAATACGAGAGCTCTGTAATCCTAATACTTTTATTAATGCAAATATCAACTTTGTGGTTCAATAATTTCCTCTCAGTGGTTTGTGTGATTTTTAATGTAGCAACCCCTGCTAAGGAGTAAGGGCCATCCTTCTTAGCAAGGATCAATGGTTAGTTAGATTGGAATACACAATTGCGTAAATATTTCTCAGTTGTGTGATTGTTGTTACTACTATTGTTACAGTTAATTTTGTGTGTAATTCGATTATTTGCAATAAGCTTTGGATGGTGTGACAACTTAATTCCTGGATTGGTCGCTCAATTTAGTGTGGAAGTGAATTATTTACTTTATCGTTACATTTTGGATTGCGCTTCCTATGGAGTACTGTTTTGAGAGTGGTTGAATGATAGATTGGATAAATATTGATTAGTTATGTGATTGTTGTTAAAGTTAATTTTCTGTGTAATTTAATTAATTGCAATAAGCTTTGGATGGTGTGACAAATTAAGTCCTAGATGGATCCCTCAGTTTAGTGTGGTAGTGAATTATTTGCTTTGTTGTTATAGTTTGGATTGCACTTCCTTTTATATGTGTATATTGAATGAGTGATGGTTTTCAAGAGTGCTGTGAGAGTGGTTGAATGAAATATTGCATAAATATTTCTCAGTTATGTGATTGTTATCACTGTTCTTGTTATAGTTAATTCTGTGTGTAATTTAATTAATTGCAGTAAGCTTTGGATGTTGTAACAACTTAAGTCTTGTACTGGTCCCTCAGTGCATTGTGGTAGTGAATTATTTGCTTTCTTATTACAATTTGGATTGAACTTCCTTTTATGTATGCAGATTGAATGAATGATGGTTTTCAGGAGTGTTGTGAGAGTGGTTGTATGACAAATTGCATAAATATTTCTTATTTATGTGACTGTTGTTACTGCTACTACTACAATTTATTCTATGTGTAATATAATTAATTGTAGTAAGCTTTGGATGGTGTGACAACTTAAGTCCTGGACCAGTCCCTCAGTTTAGTGTGGCAGTGAATTATTTGCTTTGTCATTACAATTTGGATTGCACTTCTTTTTATGTGTGCAAATTAAATGAATGATGGTTTTAAGGAGTGTTGTGAGAATTGTTGAATGATAGATTGCATAAATATTTCTCAGTTATGTGATTGTTGTTACTACTGCTGTTACAGTTAATTTTGTGTGTAATTTAATTACTTTCAATAAGCTTTGGATGGTGTGACAACTTAAGTCCTGGATCGTTCCCTTAGTTTAGTGTGGTAGTGAATTATTTGATTTGTTATTACAGTTTGGATTGCACTTCCTTTTATGTGTGCATATTGAATGAGTGATGGTTTTCAGGAGTGATATGAGAGTCGTTGAATGTTAGATTGCAAAAATATTTCTCATTTATGTGATTGTTGTTACTATTTTTGTTATGGTTAATTCTGTGTATAATTTAATGAATTGTAGTAACCTTTGGATGGTGTGACAACTTAAGCCCTAGACCAGCCCCTTAATTTAGTGTGGCAGTGAATTATTTGCTTTGTTGTTACAATTTTTATTGCACTTCCTTTTATGTTCACAGATTGAATGAGTGATGGTTTTCAAGAGTGTTGTGAGAGTGGTTGAATTATCTTATTTTGCAATATTTCTTCACATTGAAT
Organism: Pinus taeda; assembly: GCA_000404065.3. NCBI lineage: Eukaryota > Viridiplantae > Streptophyta > Pinopsida > Pinales > Pinaceae > Pinus > Pinus taeda. Next base: position 304,037 of record APFE031550462.1, read on the forward strand.
CTATGTGGAGTGTGTAACAAATTTGTTGATTGCTAAGAGTGTGTGTGCAATGACTTGGGTTGAGATTATTTTATACTAGTCATCATCTGCCTTAGGATAGAATTTGTGCGACTCTCTTGTAAAAATTAAAGCCTACTTGGATCAATAATTAAATGTAAGAGTGGGTCAACCAACATTAAAATGCAAACAATATAAAAATAATGAAGTTAAAAAAGTTTCTTTTTCAAATCATTGTGAGATACAGGAATTAATATTTTATTAACTTTTATGTCTTCGCGAACATATGTTGATACAAAATAAATGGAAGAAGCAACTAATCCTAATTTTTTTGCCAACAATTCATACCATATCTTGAACATTATGTTAACTGAAGAAAATATAAAATATTTACATCCATCAGGTTCATATTTGCCTCAGAACAAGGAAACCAGAGTGAAAAATGAAAAACTATATGCCCCTGAAGGGGGAAGCTAGAGCTTACAACTTCCAAATTGTTACTAAAAAATGTGTGGCAATACAAATTACATAGGAGGGTTGAGCCTCACTGCGTATGGATAGTAGCCTAAGGGGTGGTAGAAAATGTGAATTGAAACAAAAGTGGGGGTGCCTCAATCACAAAATTGGCACTTACGGGCCAAGCATGAGAGGTGATATCGCACTAATCACCACTAAGCCAAAACGAGACTGTTCTACAAGTCATCAAATAAAAAGAAGGAGAGAGAACCAACCTTGTGTTGATTAAGTGGTCAACGGATAATGTGTGTTACTATGAAGCCAAATTGATGTTGAACTGGAGTTTCCACGTGCTTGAGATCTACCATGAGCCTACACTGAACTGGTAGCCTCTAGAAGCTCCTCCACAACGAAACACTAGTATGGGCTGGGCCGAGGGGGAGAAGAGGGGGGAGATTCAATCGTTAGCAGGGGAGTGAGGGGAACAAGGAGGTAGAGAAGTTTTGTGAGAAGGGGGGGGGGTTGCAAGGGAAAAATTTGCTAGAGGGGATTGGGTAGGAAACACAACAGGGGAAAGGATGTTGTGAGGGTAGTCAATATCTAGGTCTCTGTCCAATCACTTCAAGGAGGAGTATGAGTGGTTGAAGAGTGCGGAGAGATAAATAATTTGATTAATGGCCTTGGTTTTAGCTTCTTCCTTGTCCTTCAGATGCTTAGTCTAGACTTTGTGGAGGGCCCAGAGGGACGGTCATCCATGGTGGGTCTACTATTATTCCATGGCCACCACCTTTCTGCGAATGCGATCAAGTATGTTGTGGTCAAACAGAGTGGCTATAGAGGTGTCATCAATGGTGGTTGGGGGTCATCCACAACCTCTACCCCAACTCGGGCGATGAACTCTCCCTCTGTTACCACTTATGAGTGTGATGCAGGGGAAGTGAGGGGTAGGGATGAGGTTAGTGTCATAGTGAATTATTTTTTTTTCTATTATAGTTTGGATTTCACTTCCTTTTATGTGTGCAGATTGAATGAGTAATGGTTTTTAGGAGTGTTATGTAGAATTTTCCTGTAGATTCACAAGCTCATGCAATGTACTAAAGCACAGGACAAGAATATACTTCTACTTTAAACTAGTAGAAGCCAATAGATCGATGAAACAATATGAATAAGAAGAAGATAAATCAATGGCACATAACACAAGATGTATTTGGGGAAAGCCACTGCTCAAAACCTCGCTATCTGTATTGCATATATCAGAAATATGAGTGAAGATACAAAGCTTGTTCTCACTATAACAATTCCGCACAAGTATGCTCAACTCTCTCAGCTCACAAGTTAGCTCAAGCCAAATCCTTAGCCCATTCAACAGCTCTCCAAGCCCCTAATCTCTTGTGTAATTACTAGGATGAATAACCTCTATTTAAAGGGAATTTGTGCTTCCAAAACTGCGCAATCCAAACATAAGATCAATTTATGATGCATGCATGATATTTACACTCTAGTAAATAATACCACCGATAGTACATTGTCCCTACACTCTAGTCTCAATTGGGTCTTTCTCTGAATTGACATGCATGAGTCTCTCATGAGGGAATCTTCAGTTAACTGGAGTAGCACTAGTGGATGCATTAGTGTAGCAACTGACTGTTAGTCCTCTATTAGTTCCAAAAACAATTCAGAACTAATTTAATTGAACTTAACTCAGTAAACTGAGTTATCTAATTTCCAACTCAATTTAAACTCATACTAGACCCCTAAAACTTAGGGAGAAAATATACATGACTACAGAAAGACTTCCAACTTGAAAATCCTAAGCTGATTAACTTAATTAAACTTAATTAACTATTTACAAGTTGCTATGAGAATATAATTCAATTTTAATTCATAGTTTAAATTCAAGGACAAATTAAATTGGAATTTTTGGATTCTATTTTTAACATTTCTTGTTGTTATTGTCAACACTCCCTCTCAACAAGAAATGGATTATCAGCTACCCCGATCTTGTCTTTGTGAAACTCAAATTTACATATTGACAATGCCTTTGTCAAAATGTCAGCATCTTGATCCTCCTTGGGAATTTACTCTAACAATATAATCCACCTCAATACACAATCTTTGAGATGATGATATCGGATATCAATATGCTTGGACCGATCATGAAAAATTGGATTTTTGGAGAGTTTGATACAACTATGATTATTGCAGTAAATCACAATTGGATCCATTTGTTGACCAAATAAACTAACCAAGATCTTCCTCATCTAGATGGCCTCACATGCTACCTAACTTGCAACCATGTACTCTGCCTTTGCCGAACATAGTGCAACCGATCTTTGTTTCCTATTGTACCAAGAAATTATCATTGACCTAATACTGAAGATCCCTCCTAATGAACTTTTCTTGTTGGATGGACTCCCTGCCCAATGTGCATCGGTGAAGCCTTGAAGCTTCACTCCCTTTGTCCGATTGTACCATAATCTATATTGATTAGTGCCCCTGAGGTGTCTCAACACATGCTCTTTCTCCTTCCAATATAGCTTGGTAGGCCTAACTATCGCTTGAATAAGCTGGTTAGCTGCATAAAACATATCCGGTCATGTGTTCACTGCTATAGGATCAAATGCACGGTGTATAGAGAAAGGAGGTACCCTCAAGTGTCTTCCCGGGACCCTTGGAAAACTGTAAGATTATTTGTAGTCGTGACAAAGTTACAGGCATGTCCATAAACATTAACTAACTATCAAAGCAAAACAGATGGATTACCTCAAGCCTCCGTGTAGATTTGCTGGAGAGCACAATGCAGCTAGGTGGAAGTCCCCTGAGCTGGCTCCAGATAAAGTCCTGCACATAGAAGAGATAAGCATAATCATAGTATACAACCTTGATAACTAATACATTAATACATAAAGACATCTAGTTACATATAACTAAGCTACTCATGCTAAAAGGTATTGGACAAACAAGTAAATGAATGATGGTACCAACACCGCAGAGTAGACAATACAATTGCAGTTCTATATTAATGTCGGAAGAGTGATTACAACCATCTGTTGCATCAACCTTCCCTTACCCTTCCAACTTATCTCTCTCTCTCCCTTCTTACCAACTTGTTATGCTTAGATTTGAGACTATTCTCAACAATCAAGTAAGTTATCCTTTCAAATGATCTGACCTCTATCACCATAGCCCTAGCTTTACTTATGTAGCAATCGAGTTAGGGTTGCCAAGTTCCTCCGTGAGTTCCTTAAGGTAAAAGCAATGAAGTTGCCATGCTTTTCAGCTCTTTCCCATTTGCCTCCTTCATTAGGATTAGAAATCCCACAAATAGGTCAAACTTGAGATGTTTCCTTGCTTTTCTTGAGTAGATTTAGGAGCAAATATCTAGATATTTATGAGCCAATTCGCTCCTTTGACCTTTAGAACTTCATTAGGATCCACTAACGTTGTTCTTGAACTAACAACTAGAGTTAGTAGGGTCACTAACGCTCCCTTAGGCTTACAAAGAATCTTTATAAAGTAGGTTGTCAGTGTATAGCCAACGTTAGTGTGGAAACAAGGCATGTGATCTTGGTCATTGCTTCAACTATCATGTCTTTCCCCTCTAAGTTGATGAGGGGGCCATTTTGCTGTATAACAGATGCCCCCTAAAGTGTGAGATCAGAGGCTGCAACGATGGCCAAAATACTTTACTTAACTGTAATTTTCCTTCTTCGACAAAAAGAGAGAGAGGATTGGAGCTTTGGGTGGTACGGGAAACTTGATACAACACATATATATAAAACAACTAAAATCATGTCCTGAGTTGGGCATTCCCATGCTCAATAGCTATGTCAGAGTGATTTTCTCATAAAAGAGATATGACGATATTGGCCGCCGATAAGCAAAATGTGGATCCAGTGTCATAATAGGATCATTCTGATGAGCTCTCTCCAAAAAACAATATACACAACTTGGGAGAGGAAGCAAGCCTGAGTGATGCAAGCCTCTACCCAAGGTCTTGATTTCTGCTTCACTGAACAACATAGATTGATACATGTGAATATATGCGTTGATGTCGAACATGCACGAAATCATCTGATTACCAGTCAATAATGGAGACCATTAATAGATGCGAGGAAGGCCACCAATAATGGTGAGGGTCTCCAAGATGCATAGTACAATCTAACGAGTGCGAAAGATGTTTTTGTCTTTGAACACCCATAGAATTGCTTAACCAGGAGCCAATAATGAGAACCCCTGATCAAACACAAGGTGGCTTGCCACTAATTTCCGCAAGTACCAAGGTACTGAATGTGTTTCTGGGTTGTCTTCCTAGATAGAGTGTTGAAGTCGATAGGAAGATACCTATCAAAAGGTAGGCAATAATGTGTCCTACGTTAATCGACACGAAACAGGACAAGAATGATTTGTTTTTTGAGGATTCTTTGAGCATTGGGCATAAACAACAGAGGGCATGATGAAGGATATGCTTGATGGGTTGATGGAAGAAACAAAAGGTTAACCCTTGAACAATAGAAGGCACGACAACGGTTTTAACCATGCAACACTAGACTCATGAACACCAAAGAGTGTTAGGATACAGAGATGCAAGAACATCGAGGTATTTAGGCTAAACTCATAGGATGGTAGGATTCATATTGAGAGGCCGTCAGAAGGAAGGTTTATCTGAGGGAGTGCCATGTTCAAGGGAACGACTACTACCAAACCACGCTTTCTAATATTGAATGAAGTTGTATTGTCTACTTTCCCAGTTTGATTAGTTTAGTGAGTCCAGGAGGGTAAACTCGTCGATATTTTGATGTGTTAAGAGTCTGAAACGGATCACAAAAAGAGTGACTCTATGCCCTATCTGATTAGCTTAATGAGTCCAAATAGGCAAACTTGTCGATCTTTTCATGTTTTGAGAGTCTAAAAAGGATCATAAAAAGAGTGACTCTATATCTTGTCTGTTTAATTTAATGTGTCCAGACTAGACAACTCAGTTATCTTTTCATATTTAGAGAGTCTGAAAAGATCGTAAAGAACGACTCCATGGTGGTCCCTTTGTCATAGTTGTTAACCGGGTGCGACAAAAGGTTAATAGTATACCCGGAACGATTACTTTTCTGTGAGTTAATCTATTGAATCTGGATAAAGAGAAACCTATGTTCAATAGATGTTGACCTCATTTTGTTACGAGTATGAGGATACAGACTAAACTCATTTTTCGTTGTGAACTTTAATGGGTCACGCGACGACAAACTCAATACCTTCATCAAATTTTAATGGTCAAATGAAGAAAACTCAATGTATCTTTTTCAGTTTATTGAGCAAGGAAAAAGAGGTAAAAGAACTGTTCATTCCTTCGTAGATTTAACGAGCCCGAAGAAGGGGAAAATCTCTGGGATTTTTCGATTTAAGAGCGAGAAATGGTCCCAAAAAAGCAAGTGCTTTTGTTGCTGTCGTAGATTTTTAACGAGTCTGGTGATAGAAACTTGGGATTTTTCAGTTTAACAAGCGAGAAAAGTACCTAAAATAATGCTTAGCTCATCTTTATAAATTTTTAACGAGCCTAAAGAAAAAACTCAGTTTTTTTCAGTTTTATGAGCGAGAAAAAAATGCCTAAAAAGAATGCTCTAATGTTATTTTTTAGTTTAATGAGCTAGAAAAAGAGTGAAAAAGAGTTGCTTGGACCATCATTGTATGTGTTTAGCGAACCCAACGATGACAAGCTCGGGGAGTTTTTAGTTTTTTGAGAGGGAGAAAATATCCCATAAAAGAAAAAGCACTCTTTTGAGAATTGAATGCAGTGTTCATCAAAAGCGAAAAAAGTTAAAAAAAAGTAGCAGTTCCTATCCATATGGGTTCATGCATGATAAAAAATCATGGGGAATGGACTACTGCCTCTTCGATGATTTCAAAAAAATCATGTCTCCAAAAATAAATATAAGGAAGTTTTTTGAGCTTTCATATGCATTATTTTCACTATTTGAGAATTGTGAGAGCATTTTGGAGCCAACGAGGAGCAAAGTTTCCACAGACCATTGCAAGAGATCCGGACAACCATTCGACGTGCCGTCAGTCCTAGGTAGAGGCTAAAACCTTTCTCTATGCATTGCTTAACCTTTCTTATCAGTTTCTAGGGTGGAAGTTTGTAGATCTAAGGTGCCCTAAAGCAGTATTTGCACACTAATGCCCTCTGACAGGCCTGTAGGGAGCGTTAAATGCCCTATACGACCTGCTGGGGGGCATTAATCCTCCCTATGTACCCCTGGGGGGGGGGGGCATTAGAGCTTAAGGACACAGTTGATAACCTCATGAAATGATTCCTAAAGTTGTATTGCCCCATTTTGACTGATCTTAGGGTTATTTTGCGTAGGTTTCAGGCCATAATGACTAGCCTATGGAGAGAACGGGGCCATGATAGCCAGGAATTGCTGATGCAAAATGATCCAACATGCATACTTGCATTGTGCCTCTGTGATTTACTGAAGTATGCAAAGCTGGAGTTGATGAAAGGGTAGGAGGATTATTGGGATGAACATGAGAAAGTGTTCAAGGTTGCAGATCATGAGCTGGCTATTGACCATGATGACATATACTTTTTAACTGGTTTGTCGTGCCACGAGGCACAGGAAAACCTCACCAGGGGAAGGCCAAATCCATGATCTACCCTAGAGCTGGTGCAATCCTACTACATCCCTGAGAGTGGACTTGTCAGAAACAGAGTCCCCATAGAGAGGATAAGGTCTAGGTCTATGAGGGCAGTTTTATGGTTGATTATGTGAGTGGTAGGGTTAAAGAGTCCCCATGTTCCAATAAAGGCCCAACTGTTGCTTACAGTTGACTGTTTCCAGCCACAGATGTTCAACTGGTGAAGCAGTGCTTCGCCAGTTGAAGGCAGAGTTAACCGCATGCAAGACTCGTATCCAACATAGTTTTGCATATGGTACTCTCATAGTTTCATTCATTCTTAAGAGGGTACTTGTTATGTGCCCAAGGATAAGCTTAGGTCCCTTTGATCCGAGGGAGCTGAGGCAAGGGCGATGGGCATCACTCGATCCTCGCACAGGAGGAGGATCGATCTAACATTTCTTTGAGGAAGATTTCTTCCAGTGGCTTCGTGGCCAAACTGTGATGATTGATGAATATGCTTATGAGGGCATGGACTTCACCGGCGACCCTAACTTGATGCTGCTGCTCGAGACCAACTGGGGTCCTCGAGGTGAGAATGATTTTTGAAAGTACATCAAGTATTTTTTAGCTTTTGAATGTTCATGTAATGTTTTTATAGGCAAAATAAGTACTAACATGAAGCTTTATGCTTAACACAGATGTGGTGCCGACCTGCAGGCGAACCTCGCCATATGCGATAAGGAGGCCAACTACCTGCTGGGGGGGGTGATGCCGACAGTCTTCTCGAGGTTCTGAGGAACCTGGAGGGCTTGAGCATGGGTGTCGCCCCCTTCCTATGAGGGAGATTCCCGCTCATATGCAGCAGCACACAGTAAGTGTACCTCAGTAGTTTCTGGCTCCTCTTCGGAGGATAGCTAGAGTGGTTTTAGCATTTCAGGAGCAATAGGCTCTGTTTTAGCGTGTGTTTTGGTGTAGCCAATGGGTGTTTGTAGCTAGGATTAGTAGCTATTTTGTACTTAAAACATCCAAGTTTTGGAATATTTCGATGTAAAAGACTGGATTTTGATCTATATATATATACAAACATTTTGGTATTTTGATGGTGTAAATGTTTTTTAAATGTTTTTGTAAAATTTTTAACTCAGTAAATTTTTAATTTTCATGCATGCTTCTATAGTGAATGAGATAGATGCCAATCTAATACATAGTTAGCTAATGAATTAGCAACTACAATAAATTCTCTAGGAATGTGTTCATTGGTGTAAATGTTTTTTAAATGTTTTTGTAAAAATTTTAACTCAGTAAATTTTTAATTTTCATGCATGCTTCTATAGTGAATGAGACAGATGCCAATTTAATACATAGTTAGCTAATGAATTAGCAACTACATTAAATTCTCTAGGAATGTGTTCATATGTGATTATTTCAAATTGACGTTCCAGGAGTCGTACCCTTAAATAGTGACGTAACAAGGTTGGATTACGAATGTGATAACGATTTGTCAATTGCATAACAACTAGCTGGGAGTCTAACCTGACCACCAGATTGGAGATGTCCCTTGATGACACTTCCTTGAGAAGTGAAATTACGGACATGTACTCGGCAATATTGTTGGTGGCGGTACTAAGAAAGACTCCTCCAGAAAAAAAAGTTCCGACTCAGGTGTGTAGATGACCCAAGCAGCTGATGCAATGTGCCATGTGTGACAACTGGTACCATCCACGTATCCTACGTATGCTAAGGGTAACAAAGATTTCTGCATTGCGAGAATGATTTATGAGACAAATACTCCAATAAATATCAAAATAATCCAATCACACCAAAAAGGGAAGCAAAAATTATGAATACATAAAATTACAAAGCACATGCCTAGTGCAATACTAGGCATAATATTTTTTAGATAGAGCCCATTTCTGGGCTCGGTGAGAGGGACTCCTTCCCAGTCTTGAAGTTCATATGCCCCTTTTGAGAGGACTTGCTTGACGACATAGGGAACTAGCCATAACGGTTGAAGTGTTCCTACCCCCAAGAGGTCATGTTTTTTTATCATAAAGCAAAATAATATCTCCCTCTTGGTAAGAACGAGGCTTGATCTTTTTGTCATATTGGGTTTTTACCCGGCGCTTGTGAGCCTCGAGTGCTAATTTGAAATCTCGACGGGTTTTGTCTAGTTGACTGAGGTATAGTAAGCATTCTTCTTCGGCAGTAGTGCTGGGCAGGAGTTCAACGACTATTTGCAGGGAAGGGATTTGACACTTGATGGGTAAAACTGCTTCCAGGCTATAAGCGGGTTGGAAAGGTGTAAAGCCTATGGTAGTTTTTACTGAAGTGCGGTATGCCCATAGCGCCAAATATAACACTCAGGGCCTATTGATTTTATGATTTCCTACCAACCTACAAATCATGGTTTTTAAGATGCCATTGACAGCTTCTACTTGACCATTAGCTTCGGGGTAGTAGGAGGATGATTGATCTTGACTAAAACCAAGCAACGATGTTAAATCGGACATCATATGGTTCTGGAAATGAGATCCATGGTCTATAACAATCGTGTGGGTTACACCAAAATGATAGATAACCTTATTGAATAGGAATAGTGCCACGGTTTCTCCATCAGCTCTGTAGGTGAGAAGGGCTTCAGCCCATTTTTTGAAACAGTCCAGAACTACTATGATATAGTTGTGTCCAGTAAAAGGAACGAGATTGCATGTTACGAAGTCTATCCCCCATTTGGCAAAGGGACCGACGGAGATAACTAGGTGCAGTAAGGCTGGGGGAGCGCACATTTTCTCTGTGAACACTTGACAAGGATGGCATTGCCTGATGGCCTTGACACAATATTTGAACAAGTCCGACCAGTAATAGCTTGCACGCACGATTTTATGTGCATGAGATATGCCAGAAAGATGACCGCCACATGCCCCAACATGGCATTCATTTAAAACATGTTCTGCCTTGTCATGAGTAAGGAAATGTCGAAGAACTGTATCCACACCATGATGATATAATGTATCGTTAATTACTAGATAATGTTGCGCTTGGTGGTATATGCGACGACGGTCACCTGTCGAGAGTTTGGGGCAGAACCGTTGTGCTTGGAGGTAGACAAGAATGTCACCGTACCAAGGGTCAGTGGTGTCGATAAGATAGACATCTTCATCCAGAAGAAGATGTGGACTATCTCATTAGGATCGACGATGGGAAGTTCCGACAAAAGTTTGGTGAAGACTAAGGAGTTCTTTGCCTTGACAGCTATGAAAACCAAATCAAATTGTTGGAGGATCACTATCCATTTTGAATATTTTCCTCCAATTACTTGATGAGACAAAATATGTCTCATAGGATTCTCCAAGGTGATGACAGTAGTCTGTCGCAGCAGGATGTAGTGTTAGAATCGATTGACAACAAAGAAAACTGCCAATGACAACGTTTCCACATGTGAATATTTGAGTTCGGGCCTAGCCAAGCCTTTGGACAGATAATAGGTCACATGTTCACTCCGGTCATCATGAGTTTGGACCAAGACCATTCCGAGAGAGGATGGTGAGGCTGCCAGGTATAGAAGAAAGTCGCGGCCATAGTCGAGAGTGCTAGGGAGTGGAGCTGATATAAGCACCTTTTTCAAGTCATCAAATGATCGTTGAGCTTGATCTTCCCATAGATACGGAACTCCCTTCTTAAGTAGGTGCATAAATCCTTTCGTCAACTCAACATAGTTTACGATGAACTGTCGTAAAAAATTTGATTTCCCTTGCAAACTTTGGAGCTGTAGAACGGATTGTGGTTCAAGCAATTGAGTAATTGCCTTTACCTTATCGAGATCAACCCTAATCCTGTACTTGGAGACAATAAATCCAAGTAAGTGTCCAGACTCGACAAAGAAAATGGATTTATGCGGATTCAGGTGAATGTTGTAAAACCAACACCTAAGAAGGATTGGTCTTAAATGGTTTAGGTGTTGCATTCATTGTTTGGAATGGGCTAGAAGGTCATCCAAGTAAGCTTGAACGATATGCCTGATATCGTGAAATGCGTAGTCCACGGCTCTTTGAAAAGTTGCTTTAGAATTATTTAAACTGAATGGGATTTTGTGATAGGCAAAGATGCCCCATGGGCAAATGAAGGCAGTTTCATGTTGGTCTTTGGGTTTTATAGCAATCTAGTTGTAACCTTAGAATCCATCCATGAATGAAAATGATTCACAACTGGCAGAGTCATCGATTATTTGATCAATGAACGATGTCAGATAATTATCTTTGGGACACATGGCGTTCATGTCTCGATAGTCGACACATACACAGATGGTTCCTTGTTTTTTATCGACGGGAACCAGATTGGAAACCCATTTTGTTAAAGGAACATGATAGATGAAACCAACATGTAACAATTTTTATACTTCGTTTTTTATGCCTTTTTGCGGGGATGGACCAGTTGAAGCCTTTGACAGACAAGTTTAGCATTGTCGTAAAGCTTGATATCATGCTTGACGATAGACGGATCTATGCAAGGCATTTCCTCATAAGACCAAGTGAATACATCGCGGAATTCTGAAAAAAGGTAGGTGAAGCTTGCAATTTCCTCAGGACTACAATCTTCTCCAATCTGGATGTTTTCCACGATGCCTGTCTTGACAGAAATATTAATGAGCAATTTCTTTGAAATATTTCCCATGTTTCCTTCCGCCTCTAAATTTTGGATGGTCATATAGGGTGAGGAAACAATTTCTGGTATGTCAGGGAATGGGATTTGAAGAGGCATCATGTCTGAATCCGATTATCGAAACACGATGGTGTGAATCCGCCCAAGGTCGCTCTTCTAAACTCATGATTTCTCGAATAGCTTCGTCCATAGGTAGGACTTGATTGAGTGGATCAAAAGAAGGAGCGTTTATGGGAGGGGAAGTGGTACCGTTGGCCGTAATCAAAGTGACCAAAGATGCAAATGCAGATTGAATGGCTTGGTAGGTCGATTCAGCTAGTGCCAACGACATTTGTTCTCCATATGTGTCAATGTCTAATGGAGCCAGTAGATCCATGGATCGGTCTATTCATGAGGAATAGATGACATCATATTGACCATCTGTGAAACCTTTGGTGACTGAAGAGGGAAACAACCCATGAGGGAAGATGCCTTCAGTAGACAGGTACCGATACTGACATAAGAGTCAGGTACACCACCTACTAGGGGTACAGAGCTGCTTAGCAACGAGGAATAATTAGAGGTGCAAAAGGACAGCTGGTCCACTGTAACTAACTTTCCATCCAATGGAAATAGGATGATGCGAAAGACAATAGATATGATGACCGTCATGGCATATGTCCAACTGCAACCCAACAAGAGATTATAGTCGAGTTTTTTATCGACAACTTCTGTGTCCATTGTTGTCATTTTCCCATACAAAGCGATGGGGTAGCTAGCTGGGTAACCTTTTGGGATGAAAGTGTGGTCATCGAAATCTTTAAGGCAATTCGACGGTGGGGATAGGGTTGGAGAACCCAGAGTGAGACAACATGATGCAGGTAGAAGCACCTTCGTTGATGAAAGTTCTGTGTATACCTTTACCTTTCGAAAAAATTTGCACTTGAAATGCAAGCGGGTGGGAAAGGGGAGGTTTACACTTTTCCATGTCGAAAATTGCAAGCATGGAATCCTGTGGGTCAATACCACCAATAGCCGAAAGCAAAGCTTTCCTTTGTGGTGGACATGTTTGTAATACTTCAAGCACTAACATAGCCGACGGCGCTTGCGCCAAGTCTTCTACAATGCTGTAGTTTTGGGCGGCATGTGTAGATGTATTATGTGTTTTGCATCAAAGTGCCCCTTTAGGGGGGCGAATTACAAGGTTAGCAACCGGCCTTTCAATATGAAAATCGTTGGGTGGCTGTGAGTTTTGACTTGAGGAAGGTTCCTCTGCATGAGCGATAGGAGCTCCATAGGATTTGGCTCTTGTTTGTAGATCTACCATTTCAAAGGTGTAAGTGGTAGAAGATCCTTCACCAGCTAAAGGATGTTGCGAACCACGATTGCCCCCTTGCTGGGGTTGGGGTTGGTTTGCAATAAGTTTTTGCTGTTGCTGAGCGGGGAAAGGATTATTAAGGATAGTGGGGGTCCTACTAGTATCCTTTTAGCAATGTATTCTATGAATTCTTGAAGACGTGGGTAGCGATAGGTCATGTGGTCTTCAACACAGATTTTGTAAGGGAATCTAGCGGGTTTATCCTTTCCATCATCAGGATGTGCAGTGGCTTTCTACTTTCGGTTTTGCTGCTTTGTTGACTACTCCTCATAAGGAGCGGTATTTTTCTTATTCTTCTTGTTTTTACCACTGGTTTTTTGCGTAGACTACACAGAGTTTATCGTGGTGGTAGGATGAGTAGCTGGTTTGATAGAGGGGTCCACTGACATCTGGGCAATGTGACCGCTAAGTTGTTTTACAATAGGCCCAGAGGTTGCGCCAATGATCCCATTGGTGTGCGCTCCAGGGTGCTGAGTAGTGAACACATTGGAGTTACGAGGGGCATTGGGGATTATGTCATAAAGAGTGCCAAATTGTGAATATATTAGATCTAAGTGATGGGCACGATGTATGGATTGGTCTACTGTGACTGCACCACCTAAAGCGACATTTTTAGCGATTTGTAGGAGTAGGGACTTGCAGAACTAGTCTGCTAAGAGATACTCTAGGAGAGGAGCTTTGACTAACCTCTGCCTATGTCTCAATTCATGTATATGATTAGAGATGTTGGTGGCAGTATCTTGACGTAATGAAGTGAGGAGCTCTGTCCCAGTCTCATAGCAGTTGGGTAGCTGAAAGTGCTTTAAGAATTCCATCGCTAGAGCATTGAAGGTATTTACTGACGCGCATGGTAATTCAATGTACCACTTAACTACGTTGCAAGTGAGGGTGCAGGGAAAAAGACGTAACCAGACACGATCATCCACCATGGAGTTGGAAACACACTAAAGATGATAAGTGGTGATATGGGTGCCTGGATCCTCCCCTTATTCCCCTTCGAACTTGGGGATGTATGTTGGTACTTTATGAGGGATTGGCGACCAAAGTAAGTTATGATAGATGGGGTCATTTGTAAGTTTGTATAAGTCGGGGATATCCAACGTTGCCAAGAAAGGCAGAGTGTGTGGTGCCTTCGACTCGAACTAAGGCGATGACATATGACTTGAGGATCCTTGGTCCTTCCATCATTTGAGTCCCAATATTATACATAGGCTGTGTGGTATAGTATTTTCCTTGGGGTATGGCGTTGTAGTGTGGATTTCCATGGGGAATGTGATGTCGGGGTATAGAATTGCCCCCAGGATAAGCACTGCCCCCTTGACTCATTTGAATTTGTGAGTAGGGTGCACCCATGGATTGGTTGGGACCTCCTTGAGGATTCCCGCCCACCACAAAACTAACCACATGTCCTTGATTGACATAAGGAACGCTCATGTCAATCAATGACTAACCATGCATGCCTGAAAATGGAGGGGGAACTTTTACGTTCCGGACTAGTATATGCATATTGGGAGTGCCCCCAGATGCTTGAATATAGGGGGTTGAACTGTACAATGGATTCCAACCATATTTTTTGTTGAGGGGACCCATGCTAACCATACTATATTGAGCGTTATAAGGAGCGATGTATGTAGCACTTGTCAAAGGTATAGAGTTTGACACTAAAGGGGTGGAACCCAGCATAGGCTGGGTGCCACTCATGGAGGGTGTCATGTGAGGGTTTGTACCTGGGACAAATGGGACAGTAGGGTTCACCATCAACGATGTGGTGGTGACTGTCAACTAGGGAAGTGGTGGGGGGACCAAAAGTGTCCACAAATTTCCACGACCTGTTAGTCATCGATGGGATGGATGGAAATGTTCCAACTAAAGAAACAGGGAGTACTGGTGCCACGGGAACCAAGAGTGGGTCAAATGGATTCATGAGTAGAGGGTTAAAGGGAGGAAGAAATCCTTCGGTAAAGAAATCCTCCAGAAAACTTGAATTTTTGATTGTCCAAACAGATTCCATGTGAGATCTAGAAGACTGATTCCCTGAAGATGGGGAATCCGGTTCACTGGAGCTCAACAGATCTTCCACAATGAGTGGAGGAAGTCCTAAAAATCATCTAGATTGATGACGAGGGCCGGATGTAGCCACAGTGACCATTAATTTTTATCAATAAATTTTATCGTGATATTTGATAAAGTCTCAATGATAGCACACGGGTACCTAAAAAATATAAAAATTACACTAAGTTGATTAATCAACAAACAAAGGGAAATGACCCTGTCTGATAAGCACCAATCACTGGAGATGAAACTCAATATCACAATGAATAACAAAGAGGGATGGCCAAATGTACAGTTACGGTTACTCTAGAGCTTCGCCCGAACCTCAGATTAAGGGGCGAAGTACTCCCATGAAGACGAGCACCCTCCCAAAAACTAAAGACAAAGTAGGTCCGCCTGTGTTAGGTACCAGGGAATCCCACCCTAGTCACCTTGTGTAAGTCCCTAAAAGCTTTGCCACTATGGATACCTCAGATCACAGACACTACTGGGGGGACATAGTCACAGACAATACGCTATGTGGGTAGGATACCTAAGTCCCCGACTCAGCTCCGAAATCCCCAAAGGGATCCCCAATACACAAAATACCCAAAGGAGTTACTATACCATGCAACCTATGTATAATATTGGGACTCAAACGATGGCAGGACCGAAAGGATCCTCAAGTCATATGTCATCACCTTGGTTCGAGTCAGGGGCACCACACACTCTACCTTTCTTGGCAACGTTGGATATCTGTTTTGCTTTGATAGTTAGTTAATGTTTATGGAAATGCATGTAACTTTGTGACAGCTACATATAATCTTATAGTCTGCCAAGGGTCCTAGGAAGACCCTTGAGGGTATCTCCATTCTCCATACACCGTGCATTTTATCCTATAGCAGAATTGGGAACTCCGCTAGGGAGCACAATGCAGTTAGGTGGAAGTCCCCTGAGCCGGCTCTAGATCAAGTCCTGCACATAGAAGAGACAAGCACAATCACAACATACAACCTTGACAACTAATACATGAATACATAAAAGACATCTAGTTACATATAACTAAGCTACTCATGCTAAAAGGTATTGGACAAACAAGTAAATGAATGATGGTACCAACACCATGGAGTAGACAGTACAACTGCAGTTTTATATTAATGTCGGAAGAGTGATTACAACCATCTATTGCATCAGCCTTCCCTTACCCTTCGAGCTTCTATCTCTCTCTCTCCCTTCTTACCAACTTGTTATGCTTAGATTTGAGACTGTGCTCAACAATCAAGTAAGATATCCTTTCAAATGATCTATCCTCTATCATCATAGCCCTAGCTTTGCTTATGTAGCAATCGAGTTAGGGTTTCCAAGTTCCTCCATGAGTTCCTTAAGGTAAAAGCAATGAAGTTTCCATGCTTTTCAGCTCTTTCTCATTTGCCTCCTTCATTAGGATTATAAATCCCACAAATAGGTCGAACTTGAGATGTTTCCTTGCTTTTATTGAGTAGATTTAGGAGAAAATATCTAGATATTTATGAGTCAATTCGCTCCTTTGACCTTTATAAATTCATTAGGATCCACTAACGTTGTTCCCGAACTAACAACTAGAGTTAGTAGGGTCGCTAACACTCCCTTAGGCTTACAGAGAAGCTTTATAAAGCAGGTTGTCAGTGTATAGCCAATGTTAGTGTGGAAGCAAGGCATGTGATCTTGGTCTTTGCTTCCGCTATCATGTCTTTCCCCTCTGAGCTGATGAGGGGGTCATTTTGCTGTATAACATTCACCAAGTATCTAAGTGAACCCACAAGATGCTTGTAAATAGTAGCATTCACTACTTCCCCTGAAGTAGCATCCTCCTTCCTCCAGTTACCTCATAGAGGAGTCTCCATGGGTTTGTTGCTCTCCATGCAGAATCTCCTAAGTATCTCATGAGCATACTTGCCCTGAGACACAAACAACTCCCCATCTCCCTGCCATACCTCCATTCTAAGAAAGTAATGCATGAGCCCCATGTCCTTCATCTCAAACTCTCTTGCAAGGTCCTCCTTGCAAGACTTGGTTAGCTGATCATCACGTATCAGTATGATATCATCAACATAAAGTACAATGATCAACATTTTACCTTCCACAACTATGTGGTAGAGGTTCACATTTGCTTCACTCTTTGTGAAGCCCAACCCAGTGAAGTAGCTATCTATCCTAGTGTACCAAGCACAAGGTGCTTGTTTAAGCCCATTCAACACTCCCTTGAGCCGGCACACATGCAACTCACTGTAAAAGGTCTCAAAGCCTTCAGGTCTCTCTATGTACACCTCTTCCTCAATCATTCCATTAAGGAAAGTTGTTTTCATATCCATATAATGTATCTTCCAACCCATCTGTGATGATAGTGCCAATATAGATCTGATTGACGAGTACCTTGAAACAGGAGAAAAGGTCTCATCATAGTCAATCTCCTCTACCTATGAAAAGCCACAGGCCACAAATGTAGCCTTATACTTCTCCACACTACCATATGAATCTTGCTTTATCTTGTAAAGCCAACAAGATCTCACCACTGACTTGTCCTTTGGTCTCAGGACCACATCCCAAACACTGTTATGAAGTATGGAGTCATACTCCTCCACCATGGAATCAACCCAAACCGGTTGTTGCATTGCTTCCTTAAAGGAATATGGCTTTGTCACTGATCTAAAAATGAATATCTTAGATTACTTTTAAGGTATTACAGACTCATCTGCATGGATTTTCCTATATTACTTAGTGCGACGGATCGATAAGATTGTGAATAATATAGACAATTGAGCAGTTAGATAAACATAATAGACAAACACACATAAACACAACAAGTTTAATATAGAGTTCACCCAAAACTCTTGGGCTACATCTCTTGGTCCAGCCTTCAGTGGTGACCTCTCTATTATGTCTTCAAGAGCAGAGTTTTACAAAGTGTGAGCTCAAATTGAGTCTCAACACAACAGATACAAAACAACAGGAGTTTTGCTTGAATCCCTCAAGCCTCTCTGATTACACAGACTCTTTCTTTCACTCCCTGCCTCTGTTTTCTCTCTGTCTCGGTACTGCCTCCTCTCTGTTTCTGTCAGTCTGTGGCTTTAAAGCCAATCGGTGCTATCTATTTGTTTCCCCTTCTCGGGCTCTCTGGCTCCTGGCCTCTGTTTGCTCGAATCCCCTTCTGAGCGTTAGCAATCATTACATAACATCTTCATGGAAGGTGGCCACCTGTTCTACAACAGAAGGGACCATCGAGCCTTTGAAATCCCCAAAAATAGTGTTCTTTGTTTACACAGAGAAACACTGTAAAAAACAGGAAAAATCCGCCAAATCATTGTTTATCGGACTTTAAATATTATGAATTCCACCCTATATTCCATTGGGTCCACCTTTAAATCGCTATTGCATGTCGCAAATGCCCATTCTGTGGTTTCCCTTTGTATTTGAAAAATACATTAAAACACTGAAAATATCACAAAATGGCTTTATGGCGGACTTGAAATGCTATATATTTTATGTTATGCTCTTAACCTGCAAATGATACCCAAATACAGAATATGCGAAGAAAAGAGACCCAGAATACAGAATATGCGAAGAAAAGATACCTAGAACACAAAATAGCAATGAATTTATTATTCAGAGAGTAATGTTCACTTGCCTCTTCGAGGGGGCAACCTCCAATAGAGTAGAGTTCGATTACAAAATAAGACACGATGCTCCTCGCAGGGAGTTTCTATCCTTTATATATGACTCCTACGTGCAATACCACGGGCCAATACCGTGTATTATTAATACCATCTATATAATACTACGGCCCATTTGCAACTAACTGTGGTTCCGTTATTAATTGCGGATTAACCACTTACAATTATTAATATGGGCTTTATTGACTCTTGACTATAACGTGGTCCCATTACATATATAAGGGGGTTAGGGTGGGACCCTAACATGCCCACCCCCTTAAGACTAGCCTTGTCCTCAAGGCTGAAGCTGCGGAAACTGCTGCAGAATAGTGGCTGGCTTCCCAGTTGCATCTTCTGGTGAGGGGTCTTTCCATTTGACTAGGACTTCCTTTATCATG
>APFE031550463.1:5967-17132 GCA_000404065.3 Pinus taeda
CATGGTAAAACCCACTTTCACTATAGGAAATAATTTAGTGAACCATTTTCCAAAATAATTATCATTAAAATCCTAAAAACCCCGTGAGACTAATTAAATAAATCATTATTTATTTAATATTCTCTAAAAATAATTATTAAATAATTATTTGATGATTAGTTCTAATCATTTTTTTCTTAATCACCTTGGAATAATTAAATAAATCATTATTTATTTATGATTCTATACTTATCCCCTATTTTCCTCATGAGATAATTGTTAAATCATTATTTCAAATTCATATTTGACTCTATCATCATCAAGTAATTAATAAATCATTTTTTATTTGTTAATCACTCTAACCACTTTCTAAATAAAGATATTTGACCATTTCGAATACCTTTTCCCTCTTAAAGAATATAACAAAATATTCACAACAACTAGATTTTGCTTTAGCCTTATGATATTTTATTATTTTTTAATTCTCAATCTATCTCAATAGTTTGTTATAAGTAGAGGGTTTTCTCCTCTTTCTTCACCATAACCATTTTGATCATCCCCATTATCATCTCAAAGCATTTAAGCTCTCACTTAAGTTCAAGCACCCCTTGTTTCTTTTTTCCCATTATATACCACCACTGAGAGAGAGCACAATATTGTTGAAGTGCAACATCAAGAAGGACCCATCCCATGGAGGGGGATCTATACACTCAAGTATGTAATCTCTCCTCATCAAGTATTGCCCCTTATTAATAAAATTAATCGTTTACATTCTCCATTCAGTTGTTATACTTATATTTTTCTTGTTATATGTTTTTGTTTGCATAATATATTTTTCTACGGGCTTTTCTAACATTTTGTTGCAGATCTGAAGCATAGACACAACCATATTCTTTTGTTAGGGTCACTAGTCACTAGTGAATAAAGTGAAAAAAATTTGGGACGCTCATCAAGAATTTTCATACTAACAAATGGCAACTCCACTGGTGTAGCAATTCAGAACCTTGGTGACCGTTGTTTCAACAATTTTCATTGTTTTCTCCAGGTATTTTTTCTCTTTCTCGATTTTAATTTCTATTTTTAGATTTCTCCTCATTTTGGAATATTTTTGTTTTTGTTGGGTTTTCGTATCTTTTTACAGGTTACAGGTACTAGCCATGTAAGAGACGGCACAATCTGGAGCATATATGTTGAGCAGAACAATCGGCAACAGAACGCACTTTTTGGCCCAAAACTTGTGCTCCCCAACGCACTTTTTAGGCCTTTTTTTGAATATGGGCACAATTTACAGGTTAGAGCTTGTGCCTTGCATTCTTTTTTGAATTTTTTTTAGTTTTCTTTTCAGATTTTTCCAAGAGTGTTGCCATGTGTCATGAAGATATTTTTTTCTTTTCTAAGTCACCTCTAAGCCTAGATCCCCTTAGTATTTTTCTCATTTTGAGGAAGGAAAAATCCCCCTAGGGTTTAGAGTACACCTCTATCATTTACGAGAGAATTGTTGAGTTGAAGAGTCTATTGTGCAACATTTTCAACCATTGCTTTACGACACTTCATTCCCTTTATAATCTTGTGTTTTTTATCCTCTTTAGGATCCCCTTATGCATCCTTGTTTTTGCAGATTATTGTCTGTCATTTTATAACATTTTCCTTTATGATTTTTGTTGGTTTTTTGTATCACTTCTATTAAATTTTTTCCCTAGATCCCAGTCCCCTTAAACAATAGATATTTTGGCCATTTTTTTGTCTTTGAGCTGCTTGATTTCCTTCTTGGGTGGCGGATTATGTGCTTGAGTTTGTTGTTTTTTTAACTGTCCATTTTTCAGTATATTTACAGTGTATGCAATTTATTTTCAACAACAATGGCATCATAAAAACATGCTTAATTAACTCATCCACTGACACATTTTTAACACACACACCTAAAGAAAATGTGAGCTTGGTTTTAGTCACCAAGAAAAGTCTTGAAACACTCCACCATAATGTTAACTTAACTCACATAGATTAAGCCCATTTGGTCAATAGGGAAAAACAATTTTTGAAGTTAGGTTTAGGATCAGTAGGATAGGATTCCAAAAATACCCATTGATTACTTACACTGAGACATAGAAAGTTATTATTCTAGGGAGATTAAAATGCTTCATCACCCCACAGTCCAAAGTCAATGTGCACCAGAGACACGATCCATAGAGGGTTAGTCTTAGGTCACCATGCAAGCGATTCTCCTCGAGGCTACCCAACTCATGGTAGGGAATCTCGTGTTGGCGACTGACTACCCAAAAGCATAAGACTCAGCCACCCCTGTGGGATGAAGGTAACCTTAGTGGCCAATATTAGGCAAACACCTTATACTGGTGGTTGTGGGAAGCAACCATCCATCTACCCTACCTTTCTCTAGACAACTCTTCTTACGAGAATCAAATTCCATCAAGTAAGAAGTCCCTTGGAATCTTCCAAAACTTTAGAGCTAGGACTTGTTTGACGATTTAGATCACCTTTAGGCTAGAGGTCATGTTTTATTTGATAGGACATGTTTTCTTAGATTATAGTAGCATATCATTATAGTTATTTTACAAATGGAACCATTGCACTAGGTGTATTGTTTGTTACTATTTTCCCCTATCATCACCCCTTATCCTTTTGAATTTTCTTTGTCTCGACACCATTGCGCCCCTTAGGCATCTATCATAGAGACTTCATGGAATTTTTCCCCAACTTCCTTTAGGACATCCTCTCTCCCTTACTCAACGAGTAAGGGTCCATATACCCAGTCCTCCACCTAGTCCACACATGGACTCTAGTTCTTCTGATTCTTCTAGCTCTTCATCTAATTCCACATTTTCCCAACCCCACAATTTCACCATGTCAAGCACTAATATGGGTGGTGGAAATTATTAATTTGGTAGCTCAATGACAAATTCCAACCATGGGAGGATATTCCTCTTTTCAAGATGACCAATTTTGACTTCTAAAGTGCTCAATTTGGACAAGGGAAAGTGTATTTTTGAATTAAAATCCCACATGTGCATATTTGATTAGGTTGGCCCTAAAGAAAATTGGACACCCTTGGAAGGCTATAAATACAAGTGAACTCAACCTCATTTGGAAAAATTCATGAATCATTCTTCTATTATCTTTCTCGGTTTTGGCTCGCACAGGTATGAGGCAAGTTCGCGGAGATGGGCTTGCATAATTCTGAAATTGCAAGGTCTGAAGCTTGCACATGTCTAGGGTTTTTGGTTTCTGACCATAGGCATGACACATGCAAATTTCGATCATAACCGTAGGCTCGCAGTATCATGTGTGTGGTTGGAGGGTTTTAGATGCACATATGTCACTCTTTGGGTGTGGTTGGGACCTAGGGTTTGGTTTTTCAATTGATCTCAGATTTCACACATTGACCGCAAAATTTGGTAGTTGACCGTGGACAATGACAGTTCATTGCAAGCTTATGTAACAGAGGTTTGAGTATTAGAATTATTGGGTTCATTTCATCAATATTGTTTACTTGATGTTGTTGGATAGTTGTATGAATGAAGATATGGATCATTGTAATCTCTTTTATTCAATCATTCAATGACAATCTAATAAGAAGAAGAATTTTAAGGGTTTTCACCACAGTGGGTGTTGCCCTAGTCTCCGACCAATCCTGGTGTCTCTATTTGTGAATGATTTTCTTCTTTTGTTCCTTTATGTTCACTGCATTGATGATGATATTGTCCTTTCTACATAGTTGCATATGTTATTGAATAATGTTATGATGTTATGGGGTGAATTTAATATGGAAATAACGAAATGCAATTATCAAAGCAAAAAAGAATATAGCCCTAAGAAAATTAACATGGTTTCAGAGCTGGGCTAAAGAAAATTCATTGAAGATCACCCATTTATGGACATCTTTGATGGATGGAAGAGACAATGGAGGAGACCTAAAAGAATACTAGGGATTGAAGGAAACTCTAGATAATTTGGTTATTAGGGTTTGATGGATATTATGAGTTTAGATTTTGGGAGGAACAATGTTTTATGGAAAAGATTTGAGATAAGCATTTTAGAAACCCTAGCATGACTAATGTGAAGATGTACAATCACTTATGATATATTTGAGCAAGTCGTGGATGGGATAGTCTCTATTGGGCCTAGTTGTTGATAAAGTTGGTTGACTTATTGAAGGAAACATTGTCATATGGATAATGGATGGTAATTACTCTTGAAGTTTGGCTCAAGAGGGAGATGATCACCTCTTATTGAAAATAAGTACTTTTCAATTTATGTTACTTCTTTATGTCCTTACTTTTGTAGATTTATATATTTGATCATTGATTATGATTCTTGCATGTATTTGTGAGTATTTTGATACTTCTAACCTCTTGATGATATGTGATCACTGGATCCTTATTGAGCATCATCTGAGATGTAGGAAAAGATGGCTAGTGCAGTAAGAGAAGAGCTACAGTTACCCATGACAAGGAAGTTGACAAAGTGCTCCCACTGCTAATGTCAAAGATACACAGGTATCTGAATTCTATAAGGTGTATATGATGTGTTATATTTCAGCTGCAATATTAGATGGCAAGGTAAGCCCTAAGGTATTATTAGAATATCACCTTCACAAATGGCTCATGCATGCATATGATAGTGATTTTGATTTATGGTACTTATGATGAGATGGTGCACTTGGTATTAGACAAGTATCTTACTAGACAAGATGAATTTATTGATTCCATAAAGCTACTTAGAAACATTGATTGTTTATATGTTGATATACTTGATATTCGAAAAAGAATCTCACATCTTAGACATGATGGATTTCTAAAGAAATCTAACACATTGATTCTAATATAAGGTTTTGACAAACTTATGATTATGTCATCTGGGTGACCTGACTTGATGGACTAAGCTACGTAAATGATATTGTGTTCATGATCGGTGAAGTATGATGAATCACATGTTTGCTGCCCTAATCATAAGACTCTAACTCTATATGAAAGATTTATGTCATTTTCATATACGATAATGAATTAGTTGATGCTGACATGTGTTTTAGAACCTGATATAGATTGATTTTATGATCTTAGAGTTTTATTGATGCATGACAGCTATTTTGATAGACAGGTTTATGTTATGAATGATGATGACTGAAGTGGCTTCCCTTTCAGAGGTAGAATCTCTTTACAAGATCCCTTCTCCTATTGTCATTCGCATTAGATGTATAGAAGATTCCTTATTGTTGAAGTATGTTTTCTAGACATAAATCAAAAAATATTTGATATTGTTGGTTTGAGAAGTGAGTGTTTTTCTTACTTTAAGTCTCAACCACATAGAAGCAATCTTGAGGGTGTGGTCATAGCCTCTCAACTTCACAAAATAAATCCTATGGATGCGGTTATGCTTGCAAGTCACAAAACTAAATCTTTATGCATAAAATCGAGAATGCACAAGTAGTATAACAATCCTACATATATGAAGCAAACATCAGAAAGTTATATGAGCAGGGAAGTTTGAATGTTTGACTTACTATAGATAATGTGAATGTATTGACTAAAATTGTGTTTGCAGGTGACCAGAATATGCATATTAATATATCATTATGATTTAACCATTGAAGCTAGTGTGTGGCAATATTTGATAACAGTTGCAAGGGTTTGACAAGATTTGGTTGATTGGTATAAATGAGCAATGCTTTGAGTTTTGACATGATGGTTGATAATTCATAAATAGGCTTTAGAACATTGACATGATGCTTAATATGTTTTTGGCTTATGGATCAATTGAATTCACAGAGATGACAAATTAGGGTTTTGACTTGATGACTAATGATATGACTTGATATATGATGGCATCATCAAAACATGCTTAATTAATGCATCCACTGAAACATTTTTAACACACACAAAGCTAAAGCGAATGTGAGTTTGGTTTCAGTTTCCGAGCCAAGACTTCAAACACTTCACCATAATAATAACTTAAATCACCCCTATTATCACCCCTTAACCTTTTGAGTTTTCTTTGTCTCAACACCATTGCACCTCATAAGCATCTCTCATGAAGACTTCGTGGAATTTTCCCCTAGTTTCCTTTAGGACATGCTCTCACCCCAACTCGACGAGTAAGGGTCCATATACCTAGTCCACATACAGACTCTAGTTCTTTTGATTCTTCCATCTCTTCATCTAATTTTGCATCTTCCCAACCCTTCATTGCCACCATGCCAAGTTCTAATGTGGGTGTTGGAAACCCAAGTGCTAACATTGGTCATAACCAGGGTAACCCTACAAGCAATAACACCAGAACCTCTTCAGATATGGCCATTAATCCATCCTTTCTTCTCTACATGGTTGGTTTGAGCCTCTTCGACTTAAGCTAACTCATCAAAGATCCCCTTCTCCATGATCATAATTGGCCCCCCATGCCAAGAAAACTCCCCTTGGACATTCCAAAGTTTTATGCTAATCCTAGAGAAGACGCTACCAATCACATTCACTCTTTCCACGTGTGGTTTTCATCCAATTCCATTAACGAGGACTCCATACATCTTCGTATTTTCCAACTCCCCCTAACTAGAGTCGTTGACAAGTGGTATGTCAACCAACCCCATGTGTCTCACTTGACCTTTACGACTCTTGCCAAAGCCTTCCTATAATATTTCTAATCACCTCTTCGATATG
This sequence comes from Pinus taeda, assembly GCA_000404065.3. Classification (NCBI taxonomy): domain Eukaryota; kingdom Viridiplantae; phylum Streptophyta; class Pinopsida; order Pinales; family Pinaceae; genus Pinus; species Pinus taeda. Next base: position 12,612 of record APFE031550463.1, read on the forward strand.
ACACTAGTTCAAAAGTTTTGACTTACATTCGTCAAACTTATGCCACTTGTCTTTCTGACCATGTACAAGAATGGCTCAGAAGGAGGAGCCTCTGTAAAGATCTTGAGTTCAAATATTGTGTGTATATGGATTTTTGAGAACACGTTTGTCCCCCATACGTAAATATGTCGCCTCTCACCTCCCTCGACTAAGGATGAAGCTCTCCAGATAGCAATGAAATGTGATCTGATAAACGCACAGTTAGGTTATGTTTGTATCGTCCTTCCTGATCTCCCTAGTTGTGGTGTTGCTAATGAACCAAGGCATCACATGTTGTCGACAGTATCCTTGGATCACTTTCATATACCCACCCATCGCCATATCTTCAACCTCCTATGAGTTATGGTCAACCCCAAGGGGGGACTAGTTCCACCTACACCTATCCCCCTTTTGATCCTTCACGCGTCAACTCTTACCAAGGTACAAGAACGTCATATGCATTTTTCCATTTGCATAAGTTGATGCCAGGGCCAGATGTTGCTCAACCTGGTTACCAAAATGTTGTCACGTGCCCCAATTATCACTTTACATTGTCTAGCACTCCAACCCAATGGCACCAGCACCTCAACCTTGCATGCTTCCACCACCTTTGTTGTGGCAAAAACCACCTCCATAGAGTCAAGTGTATGCTCATTAGGGTGTTATCATTCCCCCTAACCTCAAGAGATGGAACAAGGGGAAAGGTTACCGGAACAATCAAACTCGAGCTAATCAAGGTAACCAAGGTAGAAAACTTAATTCCAATAAGGGTGACCAGCCTAATCCTACAACCCAGGAACAGGGAAGACAACCCAAGCAGAACAAGACTCATAGAAATACTAAATTGTGTGCTTGTTGTGGGGCTTATGGTCATTACACTCATGAATGTCTCCTCTCCCTCAGATGTTTCAAGCATGGGAAGCTCAAACAACTTCATCTAGAGACCTCAACCCATCGCACAACCTCCTCTTTCTTCTTTGCAACCGACAGTGCTTACCAATCCATTCCCTCATTAAGGATATGTAGCCATCCAACCTGCCTAGAATCCTCCAACACGTCAAATTTCACAACCTAGGAATGTAAATTACCAAATTATCATTATGAATTATGAATATATCAACCTCCAAACTTGGTCGCACCAATACGACAATCCTCCAGATAAGTCTGTGACCGATTCCCAAACCAAAATTTCCATTGAGACCCTTTTGTCACCCAATGGTACCTTAAATATCCCTTTGCCAAAAGCATAGGTTCACCCTAATATCACCAAAGGACCATTATGTCGAAACGTTTCTAGTTCTCGAGCCGCCCACACTTACAGTATACCATTTGACTTAGCCCAATCTCCTATTGCTTTGTCAACATTGGAAGTCCTCCAGACATGCCCATCCCAACAGAAATCCCTATTGTTTACTTTAGGCATTGGGGATCCTTCTGATGATTGTTTGATTGACTTTGATTTAGATAAAGTGGAACATCCCCCCCTTCCTTCATTTTTTTCTTTCTAGATACCAATCTCAATAAAAATGCCATTGTTCAACAATGTATAATTGACGAAGGAACCTCCACTTGTGTGATGGCCACTAGTGTTTAGAAGCAACTTGGTTCCCTCGACCTATTACCATCCACCCTCACCCTTCTTGCATAAGATGGTCACCCCTCGTAGCCTCTTGGTTTATATCGAAATTGACCCATCATTTTTGTTGGCAAGACGGTCATGATTGATATCGAAGTCATCGATGCTGCTTTAGATTATAACTTCTTGTTGTGTTGTAGTTACACATATGCCATGTTAGTTGTCGCATATTTTTTCTTTCCTAATATGTGCTTTCCCCATAATGGAAAGATCTTCATTGTTGATCAGTTGATTTATTATGACCCTCAGCCACAAGAATCTCCCCAATATACCATTTCATCGATGGAAGGAAACAAGACCACCTCTACCTTTACTGATGTTTCCCCTAGAGTCTATAAAGATTCCACGTTGCTTGGGGTTTATTATGGCCCACAGCATGTTCCTTTTGAGCCTAAATCTTTAAGTGTTTGCATGCTTCAAGTGTCATGAGCTACAACCAAGTAGTCCATTATGTCTTCCTAGAAACCAAATCCTCAACAATTTGTTGCTCAAGACTCAATTCGCCCTTCAGGAAAAATTACTCCAGGCCAATTCCCTTCAGGTGCTATCTCTCCACAACATCCTCCCTCAGGTGGAGTTCCTCCAGGTCATTACCCCTTCGTCCAAATACCTTTCTTATTCCTTTCAAATATGTTATACTCTTGTAATGGTTATGTTGAGTCTTCCTAATATGAATTTGGGGATCTCAATCTCGTACATTAATCCTCCTGTAAATACTCCTCCTGGCCAGCTCAAACCTTATATGGATTTGACTCTGGTTCAACCTGTTCCTACCACCACTTGCTTTCCTTTAGTTCCATAGCCACCTTAGTAGGAATCCACTTTTGTTGCGAAAGCATCTGGTGAGGAGGGAAAATCCTAGAAAAAGGGAGGCAAAGACAAGGTAACCCAAGCAACTCCCACTCCTCCCAAACCACCAAATCCCTCTCCACCATATGCTTTGTGCGATGTTTTTGGGTATTCCACCAATAATTGTCCTGAGATTCTCCATATTAATAATGTGGTCTCTGATACTCTACCTGACCCCAACATTCTTGAGGTCCACGTTATCTTACCTGAGTCTGCCAAAAAGAACAAATCATTATGCACGAACCACCATTTTTCTTTGTGCAATACATACATACATTATTTGCATCATTGTCCTCGTCTCGAATACTTTCATGATACACTTCATGTGCTTCGCAAGTTGGATGTCACTCGCAGTGACTCTACTTCTCCTCTACCTGCGGGTTCTGGCCCCAGTGCTTCATCAAGACAACAACTTTATCAACCCACCATTGTTATTCCCCCTCCTGATGTCGAGATGATAGATAATTCAGCACCCATCCTCTACATGTCATTGACATCCATGAGATTAATTTATTCAGACTCTTTAGGAGTTTATGGATTTTCTTCTTTAGAACCATCCTCTGAAGACACGTATGTCTCAACATCAGTGGACCTTCAACCCACTAGTCATATGTCTCCTCTTCATGACGATGAGTATGTGAAACAGGTATCCCTTGATGATCATTGGTTCAATCACCCCTTACTTTGAACCCATGAACTCAAACCAAATCCACCTTGTGGCCATTACATTTCCACACAATGTTTGGGTAAGGGGGCATCCACTTTTGACAGTCCAGGGGAAGCAATTCTCGCCAACCCTCTCATCGCATCTGGTAGTGTTGACTATAGTACCACTATTCTTCCCCATATTGAAGAATTTCTAGAGTCCCACGTCACTCTAGATAATAATGGGGATGATCCACTTAATCATCCCTCTATTTTATATCAACAACCCAGTCCCATAGACATTATTGTTGTTCAACCCCAATGTCGTCTAGGTGAGAATCAGTTTATTATATTCAAAGCCACTCTTTGGTATGGTGACACCATATGTGAGCTATAGGAAAAGTCGGAAATGCTGGAAAAGCCAAAACTACCGGAAAAGCCATAAAAGCCAAAACTGCTGGAAAAGTCGAAACTGTCGGAAATGTCGGAAATGCCGGAAAATCGAAACTGCCAGAAAAGCCGGAAAATCCAGAAAAGCTGGAACTACCGAAAAAGCTGGAACTGCTGGAAAAGCTAGAAAAGTCATAAAGGCCGGAAAATCTAAAAAAGTTGGAACTGCCGAAAAAGCCAGAAATGCCGGAAAAGCCAAAACTTCCAGAAAATCCGGAAAAGTCAGAAATGCCAGAACTGCTAGAACTACTGGAAAAGCCAGAACTGCTGGAAAAGTCGGAACTGTCGGGACTGTCGAAACTGCCGAGAACAACCGGAACTGTCGGAACTGCCGGGAATAGGGGAACTACCAGAACTGTTGGGAACTTCCAAAACAGTCGGAGCATCTATCTGCGAAGGAGAGAAGCATGCAAGGGACATCTAACTAACATTGGGACAGTTGTATGGTACTTAGCAGCGAATACACCAAGCATGCAATGTTACAGCTAGCATGCAAGGGACAACTAGCATGCAACAACAAGCATGCTAAGGACAACAAGCACGCTAGGGACAACAAGCAAGCAAGGTGCAGCCAACACATAGGTCATGATGGCAATATGGTGCAACAATGGCACATAATGCAGTACAGTCATGGGTACAGTCATGATTAATGAAGCATGATGAGATGCAGCATAGTGATGATGGGTGTAGCATGGTGCAACGCAGTGAGGTGTAGCATGATGATGAAATGCAGCACAACGATAGGTGAAGGAGTCACCTTGGAGAATTAGTTGAAGCAACATGTCTTCAACTGATCTCATTTATCATCTTCCTAGAGATGACATATGCTCTTATCTAGATAAGTCAGTGTTGACTTCTGTTGTAAACGTACTATCTCTCTCTCTCTCTCTCTCTGTTGAACTATTGAAGAACATATAAGAAGA